>CM067365.1:59732301-59803479 GCA_034401795.1 Chaetoderma sp. LZ-2023a
CAAAAGTATACAAACTATGACCACATAGATGGCGCTCTGGATACACATTATAAATTTACTTCATTGTAAGTTTTTGTAAATTACCCTGGAACAAATACAACTACAGTAAACATTTACAACAGGATGTTAATTGTATATATGTAACATGTCATACTCTGTTAACCTAATGAACTCGAAAATCGATTCAGCTCCGACATTAAAATTGTAAAATTAACTCAATTAAATAAAATAAAATACCATATATCAATATACAACCAGCAGCGAGTGTGCTAGCTTATACAAGTTCTGCTTCTGCTATTTTTAGATATCCATGTTCAATTGATACTAGTCCAGTTTTGCACCATAAATCTTTAAATCTACTTTCTTTTCCATGTTCCACGAGCCTGTACAATAAACAATGAATGCAGTTTATCAACAATGATCGAAATATAGCTTGTATGGCTCTTTGGTGGTTGTTTCCTGTGTTATCTCTGACCCCTGAACACCGATGTTTCCAAATGGTCCACACTCCTACAGATATCAGGGTTACTAACAATCTGTCGCCTTGCTATTAATGATTCGTCCGATAGTTGAGCAATCTTTGAACATAATTGTTTCAGCCATTAGCTTCGTTTATTTGATTCCAAATTTAGCAAGGAGCATATTGATATATACCCTAAAGCCTGTAGCTATACACCACTGTGTAAACAGATGGTCTATTGTTTCCTCCTCGGTATTACATAATAAACACCGGGCTGTACTTGTTATTTTGCACATATAAGTCAGATGGCCGACCCATAGCCTTTGATAGAGTAATCGCCATGCCAGGTCCAGTGCGTTTGCTGGTAGACAGGGTAGATGTATTGTTTTCCACAGATTTTTCCAGTTAGTCGGCGTGCATCCTAAAGTGTTCCAATGCCTAACTGCAACAGGAGTCTGTCTCCGACTTTGCATTAGCATTCCATACCAGGCTCTAGATGCCATGTTGTATTTTATATGCTCTGACTTAAATACTAATGTTGGTTGTAACACATCTCTGTTGCCACGTGCTTTCGGCAATGTGACCCATTCACCAGGTATTGCATTCTTTATTCTAAGAAATAAGCGTTGGGCACCAATATGGCTCAGTGGTGTTGCTCTTGCTACATCCTCCATCGTGATCCATTTGCAAGATTTTGGATTAACTAAATCACGAAAACATTAAATGCCATTTTTGGCCATAGAGGGCAAATATAATACAGCATCATTATCACGAATCAACTCGGTGCCCCAAAGACGTTGCTCTAAGGCATCTTCCCAACAACTGGGTTGTGGCATTGAGCGTGTAAATATCTTTAACGCTTCGAGCTGTTCTTTATATGCGTTTGGTATCTTCTGATGGTTAGGTGGCAGTTTATTGCACAAAAATAAACATTATACTGGAAAGTGATCTAGGTACCTTTGTAGGACACCCTTGCAACACTTGACCAAAATGAGTTCGAAGTGAGTAACTTATTCACTTTGCTAAAACATTAACCAAATCCAGACCTCCGTCATGCTTTTCATTGGTGATATGTGACCGCGATACTAAATGGGCATTGTCCTCCCATAAGAAGGACAAAAGTAACGTGTTGATCTTTGACGTTGCTGATTTGGGCGTATGAACTACAGAAGCGGTATACCACAGTACAGATACAATTAAATTATTAAGGACAAATTTTCTGCCAAATACAGTTAGGCGACGTCGTTTCCAATTTACTAATGCACACATTACCTTGAATAGCCTTCTTCCCAGTTTATAATTGCATCCTGTTCTCTACTAAAGTAAATACCCAAACTCTGATGACACCATCTGACCAGTTAATATCCATAACATTGTCAGTTCTGTCCTTCCACGCGCCCAAAAATAATCCTTTAGATTTGTCTCTATTGACTTTAAGCCCTGATGCGTTTTGAAAATCTGATAATACTCCATTTAAAATTCTAAAATCTCAATTGTTACCTGCAAACACGGTCGTATCATCCACGTATTGCGACACTTTTAGAGGCCTTCTACGCCACGTATACTTACACCTTGAAAATAATTACTTTGCCTCAATGTGGCCCCAACGATTCCATAGCTATGATGAATAGAAGATGGGACAAGGAGCAACCCTGTCTGACACATCGTTCCAACACTACAGGTTCAGATAGATGATTATTTACTAAATAGCAACTTGTTATATCAGTATATAACAGATTGACCCATTTAATAAATCTGGCACCAAAGCCAATATAGTCTAAAGACTTAAACAAGAAGTCCCATTCAAGTCCGTCAAACACCTTTTCGTTATCAAGTGCTATTATTGCTGCTGGGATGCAATCGTTTTCAACTAATTGAATAAGGCCTCGTATATGCAATGCTTTGTTTAATATCGTTCTTCCTGGTACAGAGCACGTTTGATCATCATCAATTACTTCGCATAGGACTGCGCCAAGTGTTAATGTTAGTGCCCGAGTAATACTCGTATAGTCTACACAGAGTAGAGAGATTGGTCTATAATTCTGTATTTTATTTCTGTCTGCCCTCTTGTATATAAGCCGAACATATGCCTGGGCCATCGATGGAGGGAGATGCCCTTGCTTAAAAATGCTAGCTGCTATTTCTTCTAATACTGGACCAAATATGTGCCAGAATGTTTGATAAAATTCGACTGGAAGTACATCGCAGCCAGGAGACTTTTCTAACTTCATACCTTTGAGGGATTTTGTCAAATCCTCTATTGTTAGTGATTGGTCACAACTTTCGCGACATGCATCTGGAAGTCTGTGCGTTATATTAGCTAAAATATCTCTAGTTGCAGTTTCATCACTTCACAGATGTATACAATGATTTGTAAAATTTGGATACTGTTCCCACCATCTCTGCATTTGAGGACACTGATAAACCATCATTACTCTTCAGTGAGCGCATTAATTTCTCTATACCTCTATACTACTACTACTACTACTGCTACTGCTACTGCTACTACTACTACTACTACTACTACTACTACTACTACTACTACTACTACTAATACTGCAAGTAGTAGTAGTAGTGGTAGTAGTAGTAGTAGTAGTAGCAGTAGTAGTAGTAGTAGTAGTAGTAGTAGTAGTAGTAGTAGTAGTAGTAGTAGTAGTAGTAGTAGCAGTAGTAGTAGTAGTAGTAGTAGTAGTAGTAGTAGTAGTAGTAGTAGTAGTAGTAGTAGTAGTAGTAGTAGTAGTAGTACAGCAGTCGCAGCAGCAACAGCAGAAGCAGCAAGAACAGCAGATATTCAATAATTACCACACACAACAGCAAATTCAAACCACGGTCTGATTTCCCTCTAGCAGCCCTTTCACTCTACATCAGTAAACTATCATCCACAATAGTATTATACGAGCAGAATCTACAGAATGACTGATAGCTACTCACTGCGAAACGCTTAAAGGGGAACACAAGGCGTGTCACCATCGTTTGAATAAAACGTGCAGTTCTATCGTAGAGCGAGTTAATTAAACTTATGGCGTCATATGTTGAACTCCATCCGAGATGAACCATGATTACGGCAGTCTCAATAAGGCGTGCATGTATTTGGATGGTGACATCTCTATCAGTGAGTGTGCTATCTACATCAGTTATGTATGCACAGATTGAAGAGAGTAAGAGGTGTATCACACTAACGCTAATTTATGGAATATATTTGTTATTTTCATACATTAGTTGCCGAATTTTAAGATGGTCATTTTCCATGAAGATGCCTGCCAATTACATGACTATTACGTTATCTCAGGACGTGTTGATGCTAGTATGAAGACATAAGTACCTAAAAGGTATGGGGATGTATGTAAGAACTATTTAAATTTGCATATTAATAGATGACACTTTAATAACATTATCTGCCGTAGCGCCAGTGGCAGTGTTGTTTCGAAAGCGGCAATTGCACTGATTACATATATCGTCGCGTGATTCTGTTAGCGCAGGATCAAATCCTGATGTCAAAAGACAGATACATCAGACAAAGGAGTGTTATTATATATTCTTCAACAGCTCCAAAAAATATCATGTATATATTCCTGATACCGCTGAAGAGAACTCCCTTAAATAACGCAATTCGCAATTGTATTGCTGTAGCGTTGGATTACAGCGAGAAAAATGTTCAGCATTTGACGCCGTATGCCTCATCCGGGAATAGGCATTTAACAGGGCTTACAATTGTATTTGTGAACACGTTAGGTTATGTAGATTCAGTGTATATAAAGTAGTATAGAGGGTCTGGCGTTCCCCTTTGTGCTTGCCCTTTAGAAGGCATACTATGCAGCTGGGAGATTGTGAGCTAGTTCTAACCCAGCGATGCAAAATGTATATTCAAACACACAATATAAATGTGTTTGTAATGGAGTAATCCAGCTTTATTTATGACCGCCCATTCCTAGCCATGCTCCGCCCACGCTTAGTCCATCTTGGGAGTCATTGAACACTGACCTCCATTGACCTCAATTTCCAGAGAAGAGTGTACGTAAGTTGTTGAGAGTAAAATTGGTTTAAAATACTCAACAAAGTGTTTATTAAATAGTAAAATTTACAAGCCATACACCTTGGCGGACTAGTAAGGGCTTATGACGGACTTAGATATGCCATACATGGCGTATTTGGGTGCGGCATCAGCCTACCTATGACGTATTAGATTAGGACATCATATCCTTGACTGACAGACTGGCTTTTTTCACACATATGAATGGCCCTCTATTCTGCAGACTACGTGGGCAGGAGGAATTTAGTAATCAGAGACATATTGCATGATGCTGAACAATCGGTTAACCTGCAGTGGCCAAGCTTATTTGCTATGTAATATGATCCATAGCAAGACTATCATGCGGCGAGGTATCTCGTCAATAAGTAACAAAAAGTCACCCATTAACGGCAGTTAGCCGATTCTTAAATACCGGGCAGGCGTAGTAGCCTTTATGTCGTATAATGCACACAGCAAAAGTATACAAACTATGACTATATAGATGGCGCTTTGGGTTCACATTCTAAATTTACTTCATTGTAAGTTTTTGCAAATTGCCCTGGAACAAATAGACCTACAGTAAATATTTACAACAGGATGCCAATTGTATATATGTAAGATGTCATACTCTGTTAACCGAAAGAACTCGAAAGTCGGATCCTCTCCAGAATATTGACGTGATGCTCATTTGATATTTAAATATACCGATTCCCAAGGTTAGGTAATTCGTCAAAAGTATAATCTCCTAAGACATTAACATTTTAAAATAAAGTCAATTAAATAAAATAAGTTATGCTTCTGCTATTTTTAGATAGCCATGTTCAATTGATACTAGGCCAGTTTTGCACCATACATCTTTAAATCTGCTTTCTTTTCCATGTTCCACTAGCCTGTATCATTCACAATGAATGCAGTTTATCAACAATGATCGAAATATAGCTTGTATGGCTCTTTATTGGTTGTTTCCTTTTTATCTCTGGCCTCTGAACGCCGATGCTTCCAAATGGCCCACACGCCTACAGATAACAGGGTTGCTGACACTTCTTTCTCCTTGATATTAATGATTCGTCTGATAGTTGAGCAATCTTTGAACATAATTCTTTCAGCCATTAATTTCGCATATTTGATTCCAAATTTAGCAAGGAGCATATTGATATATAGCCAAAAGCCTGTAGCTATACAGCACGGTGTAAACAGATGGTCTATTGTTTCCTCCTCAGTATTACATAATAAGCACAGGTCTGTACTTGTTATTTTGCACATCTATGTCAGATGGCCGACCCATAGCCTTCGAAGGCGTAATCGCCATGCCAGGTCCCGTGCGTTTGCTGGTAGACAAGGCAGACGTATTGTTTTCCACGCATTTTACAGATCTTTGGCGTGCATCCTAATTTGTTCCAATGCCTAACTGCAATATGAGACTGTCTCCGACTTTGCATTAGCATTCCATACCCGTCTCTAAATGCCATGTTGTATTTTATATGCTCTGACTTAAATACTAATGCTGGTTGCAACATATCTCTGTTGCCACATGCTTAAGGCAAGTTGAACCATTCACCGGGTATAGCATTCTGTATTCTAAGAAATAAGCGTTGGGCATCAATATGCCTCATTGATGTTGCTCTTGCTACATCCTGCATCGCCATCCATTTGCGAGATTTTGGATGTACTAGATCACATAAATATTGAATGCCATTCTTGGCCGTAGAGGGCAAATATAATACAGCATTATTATCACGAATCAAATCGTTGCCCCAAAGACATTGCTCTAAGGCATCTTCCCAACAACTGGGCTGTGGCATTGATCGTGTAACTATTTCTAAACCTTCGAGCTGTTCTTTATATGCGTTTGGTATCTTCTGATGGCTAGGTGGCAGTTTATTGCACAAAAATAAACATTCTACTGGAACTACGTACCTTTGTAGAAGTGTTCTTGCAACACTTGACCAAGATGAGTTTGAAGTGAGTAACTTATTCAAGAATTTCAGTTTTAAAGAAGCACACTTTGCTAAAATATTAACCAAATCCAGGCCTCCATCATGCTTTTCATTGGTGAGGATTGATTGCGATACTAAATGCCCTTGTCCTCCCATAAGAAGGACAAAAGCAACGTGTTCATATTTGACTCTACTGAGTTGGGCATATGAACTACAGAAGCGGTATACCACAGTCCAGATAAAAGTAAATTATTAAGGACAAATGTCCTGCCAAATACAGTTAGGCGACGTCGTTTGCAATTTACTAATGCACACAGTAGCTTGGATAGCCTTTCTTCCCAGTTTATTATTACATCTTGTTCTCTGCTAAAGTAAATACCCAAACTCTTCATGACATCATCTGACCAGTGAATATCCATAACATTTTCAGCTCTGTCCTTCCAAGCGCCCAAAAATAATCCCTTATTTTTGTCCCTATTTACCTTAAGCCTTTTGAAAATCTGATAATACTATATTTAAAATTCTAAAATCTGAATTTTTACCTTCAAACACAGTCGTGTCATCTGCATATTGAGACACCTTTAGTGGCCTTTCCGATACATATTCGCTGAAAATCATTACGTTTCCTCAATATGGCCCCCAACGATTCCATAGCTATGACGAATATAAGCGGAGACAATGAGCAACCCCGTCTGACACCTCGTTCCACCACTACAGGTTCAGATAGATGATTATTTACTAAATAGCAACTTGGTATATCAATATATAGAATATTGACCCATTTAATAAAGCTGGAACCAACGCCAATTTGGTCTAAAGACTTAAACAAGAAATCCCATTCAAGTCTGTCAAACGCCTTCTCGTTATCAAGTGCTATTATTGCTGCTGGGATGCAATCCTGTTCAACTAATTGAATAAGGTCTCGCATAGGCAATGTGCTGTTTAATATTGTTCTTCCTGGTACAGAGCACGTGTGATCATCATCAATTACTTCGCCTAGGACTGCGCCAAGTGTTAATGTTAGTGTCCGAGTAGTACTCTTATATCTACACAGAGTAGGGAGATTGCTCTATAAGTCTGTATTTTATTTCTGTCACCCCTCTTGTATATAAGCTGAACATATGTTTGGGCCATCGATGGAGGGAGATGCCCTTGGTTAAAATTTCTAGCTGCTATTTCTTCTAATATTGGACCAAATATGTGCCAGAATCTTTGATAAAATTCGACTGGAAGTCTGTCACAGCCAGGAGAGTTTTCTGGCTTCATACTTTTGAGGGAGTTTGTCAAATCATCAATTGTTAGTGAATGGTCACAACTTCGCGACATTAATCTGGAAGTCTTTGCCTTATATTAACTAAAATATATCTAGTTGCAGCTTCATCTCTTCCCTCAGATGTATACAATGATTTGTAAAATGTGGATACTGTTTCCCTCATCTCTGCATTTGAGGACACTGATACATCATCATTAGTCTTCAGTGAGCGCATTAATTTCTCTATACCTCTTGCTTTTTCCAAGCTACAAATGTAACGTGTAGGCTTTTCGCTCTCGGTGTGCATTTGTGCTCTTGACCTTATTTTGGCCCAATCAAACTGATATGGGTCTATTTCATTTAGTCTACCTTTTAATTTAACTAATAGTTCGTAATAATTATATTATCCATCATTAATTTTCCTATTAATTTTACACACACAAATCTGAAGCGCCTTTTTACGTATTCGAATTTCTCGTGCTTTCGTGATGGAATACCTCCTTGAAATATGTTTCAGGTCGGATTTATCATCCTCCCACCAGTCTGTGATACATTCATACACACTTCTCTTTCCATCCCAATGCCTCCAACAACTGTCTATACATTTGTGATAGCAACTATCTCGTAACAACGCCACGGTGAGTTTCCAAAATCCATATCCTCGTTTGATCCAGTCAGCATTGTCTAATGTGATGAAAAACATATTGTGATCAGAGAAAGTTACATAGATCATGTCCAGTCTGGCTGCTTTCTTTCCATCGGTTGAAAACCAAGTAAAGCCCCTGCCCTCTGGATTGTCAATCCGATAAGTGTCTAACAAGCTTTTATATTCACAGATGTGTTTCAAAATATTATGAGATGTGTCATTAAAATTAGACCTAGCGTTTCTGTCTTTAACTTCATCTAATATGCAATTAAAGTCCCCGGTCATAATTAGGTTTTCAGGTGTTCTGTCTTGAATTATTGTGGAAACATCATTTATAAATCCACGACGCAATTGATGAGAGGTTAGCGCACACAGGCGTATCAAATTTAAACTTGTGTTTAGTACATCACTTGATACACAAATCCATCTGCCATTTATATCTGATGACGAGGATATAACGTCAACATAGTTGAGACAGCGGGGCAGGATAAGAATGGCCACTCCCGCACTATTGTCTTGTGATAAAGAATACAAAATCTGCCCTTTTGAAATATTTTTGAGAGATTCATACACTTCATGGTTTTGAATTGTGGTCTGCTGTAGAAAAGCAATATCAACCCTCTCATGTGATAATTCTTCATGCAAGTGACGCTGCTTGACTTCGGTGTTAATCCTCTGCAATGTATGTGCAGATAATAATAATTAGTAAAATGATGTTTACATCCGCCATCATTAGATTAACTTGATTTGGTTTTTTAGCTCGTTTCTTAGACCATTTACCTAATTCTCCAGCGAATTAAATGTTTCCTAGTTCTACCACAGACAAATATTCATATTTGGAAATATCAGAATCATGGCGCAGTAGACGATATTTAACGCCTCTCGCCGTTACATAGGCCACTAACACTTCACCACCTTCTGATCGGTACATCACCAGTTCATATTTCATTTGTGAACTCGGTGTTTGTATTGGCACATCTGATTCTACAATTGACATTGTATCATCATCCATATCATTTTCCTCAATCTCCGATTCTGAGCTATTGTATTCTTTCTGGCGCTTACTGCCACTTGACTCACATTTGGCAGCAACACCATTCCACATGGCTTCAAGCTGACTTAGATCAATCATGCTTAGCGGGAAATCGACAGAGCTTTCTGTTTTCCTTGACCTAAATTTACTCTGTCCTAGTATTAAGTCATCTTCTAAAGGGCAATGGTCTGCGTCTTCGTTACTATCATCACTCGCCTGTATTTCATTTACATCCATAATGGTTCCCACCACATTTTGATTAATTTATGGGGTTAAAGTTATTCCCTCCTCTAATATTTCCATCTCATCATCTGCAGTTACTTCAATAGGATGTGCTGCCTTTTCTGTCCACTTTATAATGGCATGAACTTCGACGGTAGCTTCTGCAGCGATGTCATCAGAAGCATTTGTCTCAGACGCATGCATTAATGTAGGATTGCGTACTTCTACTGTAGCGTTGTTTTTGTTGTTTGGACAGCGCCATTTGAAATGGCCAGTTAAACCACAGAGCAAACCTTTATTTCTATTCGAGCAATCTGCTGCAATATGGTCAGTACTAAGGCAGATTCTGCATTTTTGTATCTGCCCTCTATACCATACGGGCAGAACAAAGCTGCCATCAAGCGTCAATCTGTTTGGCAAAGGGCTATCCACTTTTTCAAACTAGATGTGCCTTACACCATTCTCCAAAGTTCTGTCAAACGGATAAGTTTCCCTTTCAATCGTCTGTATTTTACCATCCTTTTTTTCAGTTCAGTCATGATTCGTTCATCTGGAATCTCCAATGGACCTTTCCTTTTAACTAACAACCTATCCGACTAGATTTCTTCCACATTACACACTTCGCCTTTCACAACATGGACCTCTTCTAGCAGCTTCTCCTTAATACTTTGATTCGCCACAGTCACATTCCATACAGTTTTAGTAACATTTGCTTTAACTCATGATACACGTCAATAGCCGTTTTTAAGGCTTAGGGCACGCTTATAGAAGGTTGCCATGGTGTTTGTAAAAAAAAAGAGGAAACACATACTACTACAATATATAATGGCGATAATACAAATTTATAATACCAAGACGTCAGGGAAAGAGCTAAACACTAAATAAATAGTGTCCCCTTTTGAAACCCTGACGTCTACCAACAAATATACGAATAGATAGTACAGTCGTATATGTGTTAGTTTGAACCGCTCATTAAGTGGTTCACTAGCACCTAACTGATCACAGTATACTAACATATTGTAGATATCGGATTGTCTAGTGGGAGTCATGACCCGGTGGACATCTTATATTTACAAGTAAGACCTTAGTAGAAATTATTATCTTTTGAAAATACCAGATGGGCTAGGGGAGGGATAACTCGTGGTGATAGAGTACGGAGTAGTAGTGTTTGCACTGAGTGACTGAATGCACTGGGTGACTGGATGACGTCACCAGCGAGGATGCAGATGCGAAACTAGTATGGAAACTAGAATAGTATTAGGACTGAAAATGAAATGAAGTAGGGGGAGAGTCGACGGTGCTGGCTTGATGATGTATGTCAGTAAGTGGATGAATTAGGGATGAAAGTTGTTGCCATGGGATCGGCAAGTAGTTGGTAGTATTCAGCAGTTGGTCAGGGCAAAGGTTTACAAAATAATAAGCTGGTAGAAATCGAGAGGAATCGATGGGAAGCGTTAAGAATAATGAGCGAATAACAACGAACGGACTGACCCGAAACTCGATAGGAAGCACAACAACACCAGCTGGTGATGAGCTCATATAGCTCCAGTGTTATTAACCTTCCTAAATTACAGGCATAGGCCTAAAAGCAAGGGAGAGGACATGGACGGAATAGAGTAAAAAACATAACATCCTGTTGGGAACAACATTGTGTATCAGCTATGCGTCGATCGGACGTGGCAAGCTAATTATCAGAAATAAGTAATTGTTGATAGAAACCGATAGATCGCATCAAGCCAGAACCGGCACGAACCAGTGGGACTGCGCTCAGTGGGGTGTCGTTTCCGGAAGTAGTTTTGAGTGGGGAAACGTCATAATCAGGGAATGGCGGATGGACTTCTGAACGCGGTAGTGGGAACTCAGAGAGTATAAATGAAGCACTATGAGATTTGAGAGGGGTCGGTAAACTGGTAGGGAAAATAAACTCTGATTGAAATTATTGTAGTAAGCTGTAATGTAATACGTGACTAGTTAGGATAGCAGATCAGCTCGACTGCGAGTAATCCTTTTAGAATTGAATAGAAATAGTTTGATAAATAGTTATAAGCTTTCATCTTAGTATCACTGTATTCATAATTTATGACAGTAAAAGTCATCTTCTTTTGTACAGTTAGAGTGAGTATTAAAGTCATCACCTTGATAACTTCAAGGCAATAGTTTGTTGTGCATTTTAACTCTGGAGTATACGGAAGACCACCGTATCTTACCTCATCCTTCTGAGCGTTGTCAGATCAGGCCCGGATATCTTATATAAATATCGTACTTTACATCCAGTTACGAGGCGAGCAGATATCCATCTTTTGTGGTTTGGGTAAAGTGAGTTGTCGCAGCAACTTAACCTACAAGCTTTACGTAAAACGGAAAAGACGTCATAATCACTTCATAGCATCATCAAAGTTGAAGAAATAGAATCGAAAATCTTCAGTGGCTTCAACTGCCAGGATCCGGAGTTAAAACAGTGAGTACATTAAGAATAGATGGCCCAGGAACAGGGGAGACGACCAACAACGATAGTGGTCAGAGACATAGCGGATAGGGTGGCAGATTTCATGGTGGCAGCGCAGCAGTCAGAGGGCTGCCAAGTAACCCAACACCGGGAGTACGGGAACGCTTCGATTTGTAAGATAACCACTGCTATTAGTTGTCCAGAGCATCCGAGGGTGGCAAGAATAGTAATTAGTATACACTACAGTTAGAGACAAAAATGGCAACAGGGGGAGGAAAACCAGACCCGACGCTACCACCGATAGATAGACTAACCCCGATGGAACTTAGGCCAGAGACGGTAGCCGCCATGAGGGCAATGGGGACGGCCATGGCGGGGGAAATTGTAACGAGTAGTGAACGACGAGAAACTGCTAGGGTATACCGACGGGAAATACGGGATAACATATACCGAATACAGCCCTGTGATGGTGTGGTGCCGGAAGAGGTGCGCACCTTTCTGGATGAAACCAGGAGGGCGTGTATGGCCCACGAAGGACGGTTAAACGGAATACCGGCGTATGTGATAACGAGAGCGGCTAGGGGACAGTTGTCGAGAGCGATCGACGGGTTCATGGTTGGGAAAAGACGAGAAGACGTGTCGTACGAGGAGTTGGCGGGATACATAACAAACAACTTCGTATCCACAAATGAGAGTGAAAGGATCAAGTATGATCTAGAAAACATGAAGCAGAGAAGGAACGAGACGGTGATTACTTTCAACCGGAAGTACAAGGAAGCTAGCAGTAGGGCATACCCTATTGAGAATGCAGATAATCGCCGTACCATTCTGGGGATTTATTTGAGAGCTTTGGGCGACCGAGGGTTGAGCAAGCGCATAGTGCATAAAAGAACCAACACCCTGGCCAAGCAATAGAAATCTCCGAGGAGGAAGAAACGTGCAATGATTTATTGCGGGCGATGCAGATAGAAGAAAGACACGAAGAGAGAATGGAGGTAAACATGTTGGAGGAGGCTGAGGAACGGGAGATATGGAGTGTCGTTAAGAAACTGAAGCAACAGATAGCGGCACAGTCTAAGATGATCGAGCAGCTGTGTGGGATAGTAAGAGACTTGCAGACAAAGGAAGAAGCCCGAAGCCAATGAGTCCAAGGAAACAAATTGCGAAGAAGGTGGTCCAACAACCACCGAAGGGACATGTACCGGCAGAAAGAACCGCCCCGTCGAGAAATGTGAGCAACGTTACATGTTACAATTGCGGTAGAAGAGGACACTACAAAAGTGAGTGTACCACAGAAGATAGCGCCACGTCCTCGACCCCAGAGGCCACCAATGACTTGTTTTCGGTGTGGGCGGGAAGGCCACATGGCCCGAGATTGCGGAGATAACATGTTTGGGAATACTCGTCAATAGTTAAGTGTTTTGGCTGCGGACATGTGGGACACTATGCTAGGGATTGTCCGAATAAGGGGCAAGAACAACGCGGACAACAGCCGTCAGGCTGGGCTATCGGACGCCCGGAGAATAAGATAATGCGCCGAGCGACAAAACGTGCCGCCAATGAGGATTGGGACGTGGACGAAGTCGATGATGGCCGTAGGGAACAACATATAATTCCTAGGGAGTGTTCGCGAAATGTAAGAATAGATTATAACAATTCGCGAAGACGGGACAGTGAATACGAGGACATAGATGGTTTCGTATTAACGGGTCCGGGAACTGACGCGTATGGTCGATATGGTGGACGCGACACATCACCTCGGCGAGAATCGTACGCGGAAGCGGTGAGCGGGAGAAGGAGCCCGGTAAACTAAGACGAGAAAGCCGTTGGTGCAAGCACCGACCGAACGGTTTTTAATCCGTCTACAAGTAGATTCTAACGGTCTAACGGATCAGGGTGAGTACTTGCATGCCTTAGTGGATACTGGTGCTAGCACGTCCTTGATTCGTAAAGATATATGGCGTAGCATGTTAAAAGCAAGGCCATTGAAACGAGCATAAACGCTCTTAGCTGTTAATGGTTCGCCCATAGAATTGTTGGGAGAAACCCAAGTAAAGTTCAAGAACGCCCGGCCTATTCCTAGTATGGTAGTAGCACGATTGAGGCATGAATGTTTGCTTGGAGTGGATGCTTTGCACTTGGGAAATGCAAAGATAGATTATCAGGCCAAAGTAGTAGTATGGTTTGGCCGGTTATATCCATTTAGGTATCCTTATAGAGAACAGACGAATTATGTCTATGAGAGTTGTAAGGAAACGACCGGATATAAAGATATCGACAAAGTCTTGGGGGACTTTGCGGATATTTTTGATACGGCTCGTCCAAAAACACTTGGATTGGTTCCCAAAGTGAAGTGTACGGTATTAACAGGAGATGCGTTTCCTATAAGGCAGAAAGCCTACCGTCCACCGCTAGCCAAGCAGTATATAGTCAAAAACCAAGTGGCTGAGCAGCGGGTGTCATAAGACCGTCGTCATCACCATGGGCGTCACCCATTACATTGGTCCCTAAGAAGGACGGGGACACCAGGTTTTGTATAGACTACAGGAAATTGAATTCCGTATGTCGTAAGGATAGTTATCCTTTGCCGAATATATCGGACATTTTTTATTCTATGGGGGGCGCAACGATATTTTTCTACTATGGACTTGAAGTCTGGCTATTGGCAGATACCAATGGACAGCCAAGACATAGAGAAGACAGCGTTAGTCTGTAGTGAAGGCTTGTTCGAATGGATTCGGATGCCGTTCAGTTTTGCGAACTCAGGTGCTGTATTTCAGAGGGCAATGAATGATATTTTTCGAGAATTCGTGGGAAAATATCTGCATGTTTTCGTCGACGATATAGTCGTATATTCACGAAATCCGACGGAACATGCACAGCATTTGCGTAAGGTCGTGCGTAGGATACGAGAGTATAACAAGTTAAGAAAAAGAAGTGCGATTTTGCTAAGCCATCAGTAGATTTGTTAGGGTATCGCATTTCCGCACAAGGAGTAGCTCCTCAGGCTCAAAAGGTCAAAGTCATTAGGGAAATGTCACCCCACGTGATGTGGGCGAAGTAAGAAGTTTCCTCGGAGCTACATGTTATTACCGCTCCTGTGTGCAAGGCTATGCCTAAATTGCTAAGCCTCTAATAGAATTAACCAAAAAGTATAAATGTTTTGAATGGGGGGCGGATGAACAGCAAGCGTTCAAGAAATTACAGAACTTGCTGTGTAGTGAGACGGTTCTCACATATCCAAATTTGAATGCCCCGTATAAATTGTATACCGATGCGTCTAGCTATGCGATAGGTGCAATATTGGTACAGGTAGATGATAATGGTGTAGAGCGAGTAATCCAGTATGTGAGCTCTACTCTGAAAGACAGTCAGTTGAATTGGCCTGTAATAGAAAAGGAAGCTTACGCAGTGATATATGCGTTAAAGAAGCTTCGACCGTATCTATTTGGCGCGCAGTTTACCGTGTATACTGACCACAAACCCCTAAAGAGTTTGTTTGTGGGAGAGGTTAAGAACACGAAAGTGCAGCGCTGGGCTGTACTGATTGCAGAATACGGATGTAAGATCGAATACATCCAAGGCTCGAAGAACATTCGAGCGGACATGTTGTCCAGGTTACGTCGTCCAGTGGAGGTCGCCACATTAGATACTGGCGATTTTGTCATACCGGATGTGGATGAGGGTGCGTTACCACACGTCCCTCTGGAGACATTCGATATTCCCTACGACGAGTTGTGTATCGAACAAACCAAGGAATACCCGGAGTTGTTTAAGAACACCCCGGAGGAGTACATGGTTAAGAACGGTATTCTGTATTCTTTAGTTACGCCCTCAGAGTTAGATGCTGAGTACCCCAGAATTGTCTTACCTACCCTGTTCCGTGAGAAGGTGCTCCGGATGGCTCATGAACGAGCTGGTCACCAAGGTCTGCAGAAGACTATCGGTATGGTAAGGGATTCGTTTGTTTGGACATCTTTAAGGAAAGATGTAGTACATATGCTTGAGAGGTGTACAACGTGCCAGGTCAATCGACCTGTCACTACTCGACCAAGGTACAGTGAGATGCCCATGGCCAATTATCCGAGTCAGATAATAGGCATGGATTTGATCGGTCCACTGTTGGAATCGAGTAAGGGTAATGTGTATATCATGACAATCGTTGATCACTGTTCTGCGTGGGCAGAAGCATATCCGATTCCGGCTAAGACGGCTCAGAATGTTGAAGACAAGTTCTTCAATGAGTACGTAGCGCGTCATGGTGTCCCCGAGATAGTGGTAACTGATCAGGGAAAAGAATTTTGTTCTAAGTCTCTGGAGGAACGATTTAAGGAACACGGTATAGATCATAGACGATCGAGTCCATACCATCCACAGACAAATGGACGTACCGAGAGGTTCAATCGAACTCTTAAGGAGTTAATCCAGAAAGGGGTGAATAATGCGTCTCGTACATGGGAAGACGAGTTGGGTGCAGCGTTGACAGCGTACCGCAGTACTCGTCATTCCACGACCGGATATAAGCCATTCTATCTGACGTATGGTCGACGAGCAAGACTTCCGTCTGCGATTCCCGTAGATGCGTCGCAGGATCTTAGTGAGAGACTGACGTGTCTCAATAACGCTTTGCTACGTGCTCGTAGTGAAACGGCAAAGTCTCGCGAGATTCACCGAGAACAAATTGACAAGCGTGCAAACGCTGGTGTCTTCAAGGTGGGGGTTCGGTGGTCGTAAAGGCTGAGGAGAGGATGAAGTTGACCTCTCGCAGTGACCCCGAATATGAGATCTTTAAGATCAACGGGCCAGTGGCTCATGTCCGACATCAGAGATCTGGGAAGGTGCGTGTACTTAATATATCCAAGTTACGCGTAGTTGACTCAGAAATGTGCTGGGACAAGGTACGACCACGCCCTGTTCGTAACCCCACAAAAGGTACGAAGGCTAGCCATCATCCGAGGATGATGCAGACCCCTGAGTCTGAAACCTTGCCGGTAGTCAGCAAGTATGCGACCACTAGCGGGGTAACTCGTAGGAAGCGGGCCGCTTCTGACGATGAACCAAGGGTGAGCAAGGTGGGGAAGAGGGTTGATAATAACATCGGTCAACCTGGTACGAGTATGACTCGAAACCATGAGTCACTAA
The DNA here is from genome assembly GCA_034401795.1 of Chaetoderma sp. LZ-2023a. NCBI lineage: Eukaryota > Metazoa > Mollusca > Caudofoveata > Chaetodermatida > Chaetodermatidae > Chaetoderma > Chaetoderma sp. LZ-2023a. The sequence continues at coordinate 59,749,449 of CM067365.1, forward strand.
CCGAAACTCACGTGGTTATTCCTAATGCGATGATGGACACATCGGAGGAGGTACCCGAGAGTGTGCCAGAGCCAATGGAAACGCTACCAGCACATCCGTACTTTCTGCGCAAGCGCAGTCATGTACCTGAGGTCGAATCTAACACCAAGCGACTCAGGATCGGTGCTTTTGGGCGTGCTCTATACGATGACTTCATCGATCGTATAGATGCAGTCATACTGCGACGTAGCCGCAGATAATTATCATTCTAAATAATACCCTGTATCAGTAAGTATCGTACTAGTGTAGCATCGCATATTTGGTAAAATTTTACATAAATAATATCCGATAGAAAAGTAAAAGTAAACCACCGCAGTAGTATAGCATCATGTATGCATTTAAGTTGAGCATTGTAGTGACGGTGTTTAGTATGGTATTAAGTATGTGTAAGGATTCCAGTGTACACCGATTGCCGAACGGTATTATGATAACAGAACCGGAATCAGTATCCGTAATAAGAGCTGAATGGACGGTAATAGTTTCCATATACCATCCATATTTACCAGGTGATTTCCTGGGAAGGTTAGCACAAATGGCTAGTTTAGTGGCGGATATAAGTCGAAAGACTTCCTTCTTAAGCAGTGCGGATATATTTGGCCTCCAGCATAGAATAAGAGGAGTGCGAAAAATCGCCATAAAAACACAACAAGTTATGGTAAAGAGCACGCACCGTAGGAAGAAGCGGGGACTGTTTAATTTCGTCGGGGACATAGCATCGTCGTTATTCGGAACCGCTACCTCGGGGGACATGGATGCTCTACGTGAAGTGGTAAAGACAGCAATGGGTAATGTTAATAGAGTGGTACATTTCGCTAAGAAGTTATCCTCCCATGTGAAATTGGCATTACGTGATATTAATATGAATACGGACCGCATAAATGAATTGGGCGATAGCATAGCGGAGGTAACAGGAAACATGAGTAAGCTGTTACGTATACACGAAACAAGACAGAATGAACTGTTCGCCCTGGTACGCCTGGGGCATATAATTGATTCAGCTGAGTATGTGGTATATGACTACCAAAAATCGGCTGAACAATTTCATAGACAAACTGCGTCGCTAGAATTGGGTAGGTTGACCGAGGAACTGTTCAGTCCCGTCGACCTGGGATCGGTTTCTAAACAGGTCGGTGTGGGAAATCGGTTGATACGTCCCTACCAATGGTACTATAGAAACGTGATAGTATACCCATTGTGGAAAGATGATTATAAATTACATTATGTCGCAACGTTACCATTAATCGACGGCGGAAGGTACATCGAGTACGGGCTACATTCATGGGCCGAGCCGCTAGCGGAAAAAGGTTATTATATGAAAGTAGAGCTGGGTCGGACCAGCATTGGCCTGGACACCAAGTCTGGATGGTATTTTACGGTATCCGGGTGTAGAGGTAAAGGGCCTAGGGTGTGTCAGGGTCAGCTAAGGGTCGACAAGACCCACGTGCCCTGCATAGTAAGCATACTAACAAACACAACAGATAGAAATTGCAATATCCAGCTATCGGAGTCCAACGTAACTGCAAGTAGATTATTTGCCAATAGGAAAATCGGTGTGGTTTTGCAAACATTCGGTGAAACTATGGAAATTCATTGTGACGGAAAACTGACGGACAGGTGTGACGTAAGTAATGGTGTGTATGCGTTGATGTCTGGAAAATGTGGTTATAGCGGGAAGGGTTGGCAATTCGAGCCAGTAGCGTCTTACAGTCGGACGTACACTCGAGTTAGCCTGGCCATAGAAATGCCCCACTTGGATGTGACCGGCATTCTAGATAAATCCATGATAGCAACCATGGGATCATTTACAGAAATCTAAGTATGTGCCGCTAGCACCATTGTCCGCGATTTACCCAGTGATGGTCGATGGCATTGGGGTAAGATCTTTTGTATCCTATTCGGCGGGCTCATTCGTAACTGTGCTCGTGATTATAATTGTGTTATATAAATGCGGATTACTTTCGCCCATGTGGAATTGGATAAAATGCAAGCCACATGCGGCCCATAGTAGTGACAAACACACCGCCATTCATATTACTGCACCAGCTATTCCTGCCCAGCGATCCCGGAAAACTGCAGTGATACCGGAGTCGCTGGGATTGGCAACCGGGTCGTCGCCTAATGGTATTCCGAGGACTGAGATCGACCCGACGGCTGCCGAATGGGTGGAAGTTGAACTGTACGACGACGTGGTGGATCCTGATGAGGGTGTGGCTCGACTGGACATATCCATGTGACGTTGTGGGACCAACTTCATTTGCTGTGTGTGGAACGTTGAATGGTGATGTACTTTATATCCGTAACAATTTGTTGAACTATATACCTATATATGAACTTTATTTTGAAATAGGACTTATTATATGACCTGTAATGAATTTGCACTGTAGGATTAAGGTTTTGAACTATAATGTTGTGTCGGGTGACGACGAATCGTTACGACACGCGGGGTCGCTACTGACCATGTTGTCGCTGCTGGCAGTAGCGGCAGTTTATATTAATACATTGTATATTCACTGGTTTTAAATTGTACTGATTGTTCGCTTTTATTGTTAGATTACGCGTGTGACGGGTTACATCCACGGTTTAATGATGATATTAATGTGTTTCCGGGACGACGTACCGTTATCCGGACATGTATGTATGTATAGTCGTGCCAGGAATGGGTGGTCGTGCATGATACTCCATTCCTGGTGTAGATTCGATTTCATAATTACAATGCTTTATGCATAGGCGATCGTATTTCATAATTACAATGCTTTATGTATAGGTGATCGTATGTTATAGTTACAATGCTTTATGTATAGGCGATCGTATTTGTGTGAATGATGCGTTTGGGGGTTGGGTGTTATCCATTCGGAGGGCCGCTGGTATAGTGTGGTTTTGTTGTTGATGTAGTACAACGAGTTAAGTGACACTCTCTTAAGGCCTTAAGAGGTGGTCATTTAACTTCGGTTGTGGGGCATCTGTAGATATCGGATTGTCTAGTGGGAGTCATGACCCGGTGGACATCTTATATTTACAAGTAAGACCTTTGTAGAAATTATTATCTTTTGAAAATACCAGATGGGCTAGGGAGGGATAACATCGTAGTGATAGAGTACGGAGTAGTAGTGTTTGCACTGAGTGACTGAATGCACTGGGTGACTGGATGACGTCACCAGCGAGGATGCAGATGCGAAACTAGTATGGAAACTAGAATAGTATTAGGACTGAAAATGAAATGAAGTAGGGGGAGAGTCGACGGTGCTGGCTTGATGATGTATGTCAGTAAGTGGATGAATTAGGGATGAAAGTTGTTGCCATGGGATCGGCAAGTAGTTGGTAGTATTCAGCAGTTGGTCAGGGCAAATGTTTACAAAATAATAAGCTAGTATAAATCGAGAGGAATCGATGGGAAGCGTTAAGAATAATGAGCGAATAACAACGAACGGACTGACCCGAAACTCGATAGGAAGCACAACAACACCAGCTGGTGATGCGCTCATATAGCTCCAGTGCTATTAACCTTCCTAAATTACAGGCATAGACCTAAAAGCAAGGGAGAGGACATGGACGGAATAGAGTCAAAAACATAACATCCTGATGGGAACAAAATTGTGTATCAACTATGCGTCGATCGGACGTGGCAAGCTAATTATCAGAAATAAGTAATTGTTGATAGAAACCGATAGATCGCATCAAGCCAGAACCGGCACGAACCAGTGGGACTGCGCTCAGTGGGGTGTCGTTTCCGGAAGTAGTTTTGAGTGGTAGGGAAAATAAACTCCGATTGAAATTATTGTAGTAAGCTGTAATGATACGTGACTAGTTAGGATAGCAGATCAGCTCGACTGAGAGTAATCCTTTTAGAATTGAATAGAAATAGTTTGATAAATAGTTATAAGCTTTCATCTGAGTATCACTGTATTCATAATTTATGACAGTAAAAGTCATCTCCTTTTGTACAGTTAGAGTTAGTATTAAAGTCATCACCTTGATAACTTCAAGGCAATAGTTTGTTGTGCATTTTGACTCTGGAGTATACGGAAGACCACCGTATCTTACCTCATCCTTCTGAGCGTTGTCAGATCAGGCCCGGATATCTTATATAATTATCGTACTTTACATCCAGTTACGAGGCGAGCAGATATCCATCTTTTGTGTTTTGGGTAAAGTGAGTTGTCGCAGCAACTTAACCTACAAGCTTTACGTAAAACGGAAAAGACGTCATAATCACTTCATAGCATCATCAAAGTTGAAGAAATAAAATCGAAAATCTTCAATATGTATGAATAAATAGTACAGTCTTATATTTGTTAACCTGTTCGAGTTGCCCGGGGACAGCCAACTGACTATACAGATTTATATAATCAAAGTACTAGGCTTGCACTTACAAAAGACAAAGGAATTAAATCTACTCACTCAAGCGAACTTGCCAAATATAATGAGCTAGGCAACACACTATAGAAATAGCATACTGGCGCGGGGAGAAATGTATTGCATTGACCGCAGTAAGAGGAGACCTATTAAATGGCGGAAACCGCCAGCTAAGAGAAGTGCCTTAAGAAAATGGAGACACAAAAGCCGCTCCAACCAAGACAAGAATTTACAAATTAAGCATAAAGTTTGAAAAGAAATACTAATACGAAATATATGTACAAAATGTATCTACAAAATCGCGCTAGAAACTAGCAAATTTGGGCAGTAATTGCAGAGCTAAATACACGCGTGCGTTCACTTCGACTACTACTAAAACTATCACTACCACTACTACTACTACTACTACTACTACTACTACTACTACTACTACTACTACTACTACTTCGAGTCACCTTCAAACGTTCTAATAACACTTTCTAATAAAAACGCTCTTGCCGACAGGAGAGGAATTTTCCGCTCTGCAAATTTCGCAGAGAGCTCTGGAACGATTTTTTTTCGACCGGCTGCGCCTATTTGTTCAGTATCGACATCAACGAATTGCCACGGTAATTGTGATAACAACATTGTATGAACTACAGTTTTCTTTATCATACTATCAATTGCATTATCTACGATATGAACGAAACAAGTTCTGCCATTTGAAATAAGCAATTTCTGTTATTTAAGTTCATCGACATGCCAATAGATAGCAATGGACCTTTCCGGTTTTAGCTATGCCCTGGCCATCTCTAGCTAAGCTCCACCTACACCTCGCTCGTGTTGGGATCGATCGATCTCTGAACACCCTGACTAGCAATTTCCAAAGAACAACATAGGTAAGATGTTTGCTATTTTGACTAGCCTGGGTGTTCCACTGCTGTCGCACTAAAAATAGCAAATACAATAACGCCAATCCGACGAGAGAAAATAAAACCATCAACGTAGCAGCTAAGCAAAGAAAATGGTCAGACAATTGCAGTTCAGATCACCTCGGAGCCAATAGCTTCTGGAGGCCCAACCTCATCCATAGATGTATGCTGTGATCAAGGCCAATCCATATACAGTGGGAGAGACTTTTTGGAAAAAGAAAAGGAAATAGTAAAATTGGTAATAATATAATTATTTAACAGTCATCTGACGACACGTTTTCATCTCCTAAAATGCAGGTGGTGTCATTTGGGAGCACACACATTTGAAAATTAACACGTGTCTATATTGGCAAGATAAAGCACGTTATTGTGTGTAAATAAGCCATGATTTCATAATCCTTCGACTGTATGAATCAAAGCCGTGCATATATACTGCTCGATTATAACAGACTGTTTCTGTTGATCTATCACACACGCAGTGCATGCATTTCTAAGTACAACGACAGAGTGATACGATTTCCAGACCACAAAAGCGGGCCAAGGATTTCTTTCTCTTTTTATGTCCAGATTGTCAATACACGTGTAATCGATAATGCATTGATAAGTGGGTAATGTACCGCGGGTAATCGATAATATCAAAGATCCGCAGTATCACAAGGTTGATAATTTCCATGATAATTAGAATAAAAACTAATTTTCTAGCGGCCATACTGCTGCATATTGTCCGGGGAAATTCCGCTTAGCGACGCGAGCAACCGCATATAAGGAACATCGTTGATACTATATTCTTTGATCGACTTCTAGATCGCATAACATATAGCGTATCATTTACTTAAGCCACTGACCGCGCGGGGATGCACAACGGTGTTGTCAAATCAACTCATGCACCAGTCTATGTGCACATCTGAGCGCATGCGTCTGTATTGCGCGCATATGCATGGTGAATTATGTTCTGTAATGAATGGGCATGTGCATACATATTAATTTGTTCATGAAATGGTAACAACAAATGGTTAATGTCGGCCATCTCTCAGAATACCCAAAATAAAGAACCAAGAACCATTTTATTTCCAATTTATTTTCGGACAATGACTATTCCGAAATCTGTACTTTGTGTGAGATGATTATGTGTACATGTGAATGACTTATGAAGACAACGTGTATTCTTTCAGCACCAACTTGGAAAGATAAAGACTCCCAGAATATATAGGTATTGCTTTAGTGTGCTATGTAATGAGAAAACGTAACGTCGCATTGTAACTCGTCATGTTGGTTTAGATGTGGTTACATGGTTTCATTGTGGTTGCGGCTGAGCTGCGCGGGGCCCTGGTCCTATTGATAGGGAACTGGAACATTAAAAAATGAGGGTATCAAAATGGACAGTGACGACTGGCTAAAACTAAATTACGCCGCATGAAAAGATATTGCAGTGTTTTGAATCTAGAATATTGAATTTGTCATACATCATTCTAACGAATTTAGTAGATGGCGGGAACAACATCTTCTCATATCAGTAGTTGGCGAGCATGGTACCGATGCACTCATTTTATAATTTAGTTGAACCTTGACACCACACCCAACACACCCTGTTTCGTTTCCCATAGTTATATAGCTCTCATTTTGAACATCTACTGCGAAAGTGGTATGGTGTTTAAATGTGGACATCCCCACCCCCACCCCACCCTCACCCCTCCCCCGCCTCCTCAACATCCCCCCCTCCTGTAGGGCGCTGCTTTTTATGAGAAGTACAACATTTCTGAATACGCTGCTAAATGTCATTAGCATCTCCCGACTATGCACATTTTCCCGTCAAACAATGGATAAGGACCAGTTTTAGAAATCAATCTGAACTGGAATAGTCTTATTACAATGGATACTGGACAAGAAGATACGTTTATCATAGTAGACGGAATTCAGCATTAGCACAACCCAGCTGCAGGAAGAGAATGTGATATATGCCATGCACATATTTTTGATATTCTAGCATAGCGACGTGCATCTCTCCTTGACAGCCGAGGTCATCTGAATATAACCTTCAGCAAATGGCATTGTGACGAATTATAGAGTAATTGGAGCACTTGGATGTGTGCGTAATCCCAGCCACACCGTTAAATCCATGGCCGCACATCGAGGGCGTGTTATATCTTAATTGCGATCTGCTCATGGACAGTATACGCGTAGATAAACAGTATATGGGAACGGATTTGGATGGCCTTGGCAGAAATCTTCTCGACATGATGCCACCCATTGCGATATACTAGTCACCGGGCGATGGAAAAATGTGAGTCAATTTATCACACTTTCTACTTAGATCGATCAAGGCAACGTACTCACCCCGATAAAATGGAAAGACGCATATGATGCAGCCATATTTAACAAGTGAATGATGTATCATTGGACCTTTCTAGTGTATCCATCAATTATATGACGTCATAATCAACTAGGTGAAGTGTAGGGTTACGTAATTATCAATGACGCCATGGACGGCGTAGATAAGATCGTCACGAACGCTTACATGATGACGGACTAACTGTTGTTGTACGAATTACATGTATTTACAAAGTAATACACATGATGTTGCATAGTGTGAAACGTATTTGCATGGAGGGTGTTTCTGCCATTGACAGCAAGAGAACCCAGTCAAATTAGTTTCTAAATATTCAACAGCTTACAGCTGTATAGTTTTCTGGAAATTGATAACCAGGCAGTTCAGGGACCGATCGCAACACAGCAAAGTGTGTGCGTGCGTGCGTGCATGCGTGCGTGCGTGCGTACGTGCGTGCGTGCGTGCGTGCGTGCGTGCGTGGAGATTAGGTAAATATGGGCGGGGTATAGCTAAAACTGGATTCCTCCATTAACATTCACTGCCCAGCATCTTACGTCTGACGTATGTATACAATTCTGCACCAACTGATCCCATTTCCATCCACCAAGGTGTACACTTATCACGTCATGGTGGCCAAATGTAGTATCTACAGAATTAATCCACCATACTTCCAAATGTGCAAGTGGTATTTTGAGTATGGTGACGTGGAACTCACAAATATACTCTGGCAAATGAGCGGTTCGCGACTGAAGTGTTCCTTGATCATTTGGGTGCGTCGTTGCCCAGATATCATTTCGAACCAATCTAAAGAAAATGGCTGTCCAGGAATGGACGAATGGGCGAATGAACAAATGGATGTTCCGATATTGATAATGATATTTTAAAATGAAATGTTATTAATATACCATATATTATATTGATGCAAAGCATACGTATTATACAATTCAAATCACATGGCTGTTCATCTCTCGCCCCACCCCCGCCCTCTCTCTTTCTGTCTCTATCTCTCTCTCTCTCTCCCTCCCTCCCTCCCTCCCTCTCTCTCTGTCCCTTCCTCCCTCTCCCTCTCTCTCTCTCCCTCTCTATCTCTCTCTTTCTCTTTCTTTCTCTCTCTCTCTCGCTCTCTCTTTCTCTCTCTCTCCCTCTCCCTCTCCTTCTCCCCTCTCTCTCTCTCTCTCGCGTTCTCTATCTCTCCCTCTTCCCCCCCCTCTCTCTCTCTCTCTCTCTCTCTCTCTCTCTCTCTCTCTCTCTCTCTCTCTCTACTCCCTCGATCTCTCTTTCTCTCTCTCCCTCTCTCTCTCTCTCCCTCTCTCTCCCTCTCCCTCTCTCGCTCTCCGTCTGTCTCTCTCTCTCCATCTGGCTCTCCGTCTCTCTCTCTCTCTCTCTCTCTCTCTCTCTCTCTCTCCCTCTCTCTCTCTCTCTCTCTCTCTCTCACTCTTTCTCCACTTCTTCTCTCTCACAGTATGTGTTACATGCATATATTATATACTTTTTCTGTCTTTCTCTCATGCCAATTAATAATTATGTACGGAGACGGCGTCTCCAAGTTGAGAGAACGTATGGCCGATCCCATTGTACTAAAATGTTACAATAAAATATGTTTTTAAAGAAAATCGATGAATGAACAAATGGAAGAATACATGAACTAATGAACGAACGCATGGGCGAACGAGGCGGTGAACGAACGAATTAACAAACAAATAACCATATCAATGAATGAACAACTAAATGACCCAACAAAAAAACGAACGAACAAATAAAAAACGTATGTATGTGTCAGGCGGAAATGTTCATTTCCCAGCAAGGCGGTATACCGGTAGTATTTTTATTTAAGGTTTTAACGCAATTGCCTAGCAATTGTGAAATTGGTGGGCAAAGCTGCCAAGATGAGTATGGTTATAAAAACAATACAGGTCACTGACAATACAAACGACTATTCAAACAATTCTATTTCTTGTCGCCCTCTCTCTCTCGTTCGATAAACTTCGAATTTTACATTTTGCTGCGAAATCAGCAGAGCTAGTCGTGACCTCAAGAGCAATGTAGCGACAGATTAAACATCGGTATAACAGATCGAACATATCTGTCGCCATGTAATCGGACGATTCCATTTGGTCGTGATCTGTGCAAGGACGTCGTAGTAACAACCTAAACCAATATATCTTTCATCATTTAAAGAGCCATTTATAAGTATGCCTAGCTAATTTCTAGCTAGGTACATGCAGTGCTTTACATGTGTTGGGAGTGATTTATATAATTTGAATCCTGAATTCTCAGAATGCTTAATTGAAGGTGCCATTGCACCTACAGGTATCCTGTTAAATAGTTTGCAAGTAAGTTGACTGTGTGTTGTTACTGCCACATCAACCAGTCAAATTAATTTCAAATTTTCAACATAGTGTGTATTACATAGGAAATCTGTCAAAGACATACAATTCATACACTTGACGAACTATTCAAACTGCAAGACGGAGCATGCCTACCACGTATGGTTGCATGCCTATATGTGACCTAAATGATGATTATGATGCAATATACGTGATCGACGTATTGGATGCATCCATTGCCAATGTAGTTTGGACAACATAGCACACCGTAGATTATTGGGCCAATGCTGGGTCACTAACACTTCGCGGTCCTGTCACAGTACTGACCCAGTAACCTGCACTAACAGGCCAATGTGTCTGCTAAAGGTGTACGTAACATTGCAGTTAGCAGACACCATCCGATGCATTATGCATTTCACATATGCTAAATAAATACAAGACAATCGTTTCTCGATGCTAGCAACAAGTACAAGGCAACGCGTGTATGTTATGAAGCCAAGCAGCGCCACATTCACAAGACATATTGTGATCACAATACATGCATCTTAAAGAACGTGTCTAAACAAATTGTTCTGAGTGCCGAGGTCAGGAGCTAGCCCACGTGCTAAGATTTCCGATGGTCGGTTGACACCACGGCTAATGCATCGATGAATTGACGTAAATGTGACAGTTATTCGGATGCGCCATGTGTCTTAGTCAAGTTAGCAATCAGTCACCAGTGTGTACATTTCTGCTAGCATCGTTAAATCTAGCCATTAATGTGTTGGCCTTAAACTGTGCTGTGGCCATGCCACAGCCGAAGAGGAGCATGCGTCTCCCCGTGATTAATGCAACTTGAAGGTGACAATTTCAATTGGAGTTAGCGCTTTAAAATGGGATTTGGTAACGTAATATGGCTTCTGTTTTCCTAATAAAATCTTAAGCTAAAGAACCTATCATTCCGTGCGACTCTTATTTTGATAGCATACATGTATTTGCAAAGAGACTGAAATAGGCTGAGTGTTTATTAAAAGAGAGCCGTGTGCTTCCGTGTGCATATTTACTCATACGAATTGTATAGCAAGCACAGCGACTAACATTATACTAACAATAGTTGATTTCCTATGACCCCTAATCGTGTGTTGGTATATCTACCAGTCATCACATATGGATAACACTAATAGGAATCACATTAATATAAAACTAAACTAAGGATATCGTTTGCGGTAGCTGGTCATACATCCATACAAGGACAATTATCTGGACACTGGCTATTCCATTCCCTACGATACTATCAAGCGTTCCTGTTAAAGGGGAACAGGTGTTATTTTGCCATCTCTAGAAGAGGGTTAAAGGTAGAATCCAAAATGGTACAGTGTGATTTATTGTAAATCAATACTTACCTATTTCTTTGCTTAATGGACCTTTTCAATTTTTAGCTATGCCCATCACTAGCTAAGTTCCACCCACACCTCACCGTGTTGGGATTGATCGATCCCCAAATGCCGTAGCTATCAATTTCCTGAAAACTATACAGGGCAGCTGTTGAATATGTTGTAACTAATTTGACTGGGTGCTGTTGCTGCCTATGGCAGCAACATAGCCCAGTCAAATTAGTTTCAAAATATTCAACAGAATATTTATTAAATATTAAAAGCAAATAATGTGTACAACAACGCAGAGACCGTCTTCAAATATGCGTTCGTGACGTACTTATCGACGTCATTCATGACGTCATTCATTATGATGGCATTGTACACATCACGCTGTTTATTATGACGTCATATGATGGGTGGGTACTCTGGAAAGGTGAATTCTCATTAGACGTCATTGTCGCCAGACAGGTGAATACTTTTGTCCTATTAATTGTATATGGGTTTGGGAAACTAGTTTGCGTGTTACTTTGATGAAATAAAAAGATACACTTCGATAGATTGAGAGACGGAGGGAGGGAGGGTATGGCGAGTACATGCTATAGAAGCGGTAAACAGTATATAAGTAATACATCCTCACGACAAAAAAGAGCACTCTTATATTTAATTATTACATACCTTAAATATCCATTAACAGTCCAGCAAAATCACAATGCAGTCACTAAATTAAGACCAATAAGCTGGCTTTGAATTTGTATTGACTCCATTTGAAAAATACTTAGGTGCTTATGTGTTTTTCTCATCCGACTGAAAGAAATATAACAAAGGCTCATTAGTGTTTTGCAATCAATGCGATCATAGCATTGCCATTATTAGCGATACAGCCAACGCGGTCTATAACAGACAAGGCATGGCCATTCAAAAGGCTAAGGACAGGCCTTGATTAGCAACGTCTGGTTTAATATGATAAATAGTATCGGTGGTAACAAGATGGTGGTTGCTTAAATCGTCTCCCCACCAGTGTTAACAAATGCAAGCTGTTGCCACCAAAAGCAAGAGCCCGCTATAGACAGGCTGAAACGTACGGTAATCCTGGTTTTACACATGTGCATGTTTAACAGTAAGTGGACAATAGAGATATGTAATCAGTCACTCAGGTATCTGATGTCGTAATCGATTATGCCACTAGTTAGCTGACGTCGCAATCAAAATGCCATAGATCCATCAGGAAAATTGAGCATTCTGTCACGAACATGCACGCAGTGTATTTCTTTGATTGATTTACATTTCACTAGCCATTATGTTGAGTACTTTGAAATTAAGCTGCATCCGCACAAAGTCAAGTTAGTTTAAAAACCTGCAATGGCTTAACTGTATTGTCAGCTTGAAATTCATGTTCTGATAAGTCATGTTTCAAATTTATAATTGCTTCCAATTCGCAATAACACGCATGTTGAACTTATCTAGCAATGGGGTGGGTAAATGGTGGTGGGTGTGGGACTGGTTGGGGTAGCGGGTGTGGGGTGTGGGTGGACAATGCTGGCTCCCTGCATTTGAATGTAATGTGGTATAAAATGTCTAATTGTGCAAGCACATAGCGATTTGGAAAATCTTTCAGAGCACACTGAACCAAACAGATCAAACTTATCTCTAAATGTAAGAGATATTTGCTTCAATATATTGACACTAATTCGAGCTATGGTGATGCTATCGATAGTCTCTGCTTAATTGGTTTCAAAATATCGAATAGCAGACATCGATGTTTGGCTTAGAGTTTGGTTTTTGGAAATTCATTGTTGAAATTGTTAAATTACGGGATAATTGTAATTGCTCCATATCATGGTATCTGAGGAAAATGCCAATTTATCTTTAGCCACATTGTCAATAAATGTAGCAACACATAGTCGGAAAGCTTAGGTCAAGTCTATTGTGAATCATTACAAAGTTGAAATAGGGCATAATTTGGCACACATAAACTCTAGTGTATACTTATTGGATTCAGAATGGGTGTCACAGAATCGGTATAATCTGATCATGTATTTCCATATACGGCCACGCTATTCATCACAAGATACAGGTAAATCATATAAATAAGTTTCAGTAGTTGACATAGCAATGCCTGGAGGGTGTATCAATTGGTAAGTTATTGGTCATAAGTGTGCATGTATCTAGTTGCAGAATCCTGTCCGAAGGTATCTCATCATACCAGAACAATGTATGCCAATCAAGTGGCATCATTAACTTTGACAAGAGTTCAGAATAGTGCATGACATGAGCTATTCAGACAGTACGTGACATCATCTGACAACAGCATGCCATTTTGAAAATAAGGCGACATACCATCATCAATAAGAACCCAACATTCCAGTACTGGGGCCGTGTTCTTGAGTGCGTACACGGAGTATGGCAGCGATGTCATCATTGACGGAGTAGTCCTACTCCATGAACCAATCAACATGAACTATCTGCCCCTCTTACGAATCCTCATGCATCATAATCTCGAAAAGCAAAGCAGCAGCTTAGATAGTATCAGGGCATTCTCTATTTCAGTCACGATTTGTATTGGACTACTTCTCTTCCATCTGAATCAAATCAGCCTAGTCCTCAGAAGTATCATGGACAGCATTTGGTGGAGCAGGTGGGGTGGGATTATCTTGTGAGACATTAACACTGCTATCAATGTATAACCTATACAACGAATTGATCAGGAGATAATGGTCTTGTGGGTGATTGGACGTAGCCAATAACCATTATAATACACTGATCTGAATATCCTCTTTTATATAGCATGCCATTGACCTTGGGAATTAGGAATATATTTGCTGATCAGCAGGGTGTTTCAATCCGCCGGATAACAAGTAAAGGCAAACGAATACACGACAATCACCGTTTTCTTATGAGACCTGAACTTTATCTGCATCATAACGGTCAACCGAAACCCCTCCTTCATGTCACCCCTTCGAAGTCCAATATGCACACGATAAAGTTAGTATGCGCCAAATGTAATGCTGTATTCATGTCGGTAACCAGGCAGTACTTGATATTCCTATGTCTCAATATCAAGACCACTGTAAGAAAGATATGGGCTGTCCTGAAACTAATTTTCATCGAACCTATTGCCGTCATAAGCAGAAACTGGATCCAGTTAAATTAGTAAAATACTATTTAACAGTGTTTTCCTTGCATCATACGGTAACAAAATAATGCTTAGAGCTGACCGTCTGTGGACGACATGCAATTGATATTCGTAATGGGTGATGATCCGAAAAATAGGATGTGATTCAATTGATCGTAAATGGATCAGACATCATCACACAGTAGCTATACACTGTTGCACATATCTGGTTATGCCAATATATGGCTAACCACCTGTGTTTCATCTTAAGCATCTAATGACCAGGTGGAACAACACATGCTCCCACGTAGTCTTAGCGAATGCCAATTCGCAGGCTATGAGAATATAAAAAAATCACCACTGGAATAACAGTTAATGTCTTGGTAACCGAGTGATTCATTCCAGTAGTACATTTTCAAAAGTAGTTTTCACTTAGGCTGCAATTGGGCACTGGCCAAGCAACTCTTATCAGTACACATCTGAAGCTTAAGCAGTCCAAAATCAACTTATGTAGTGAACTTGTAGAATATCTATTTGCAGGACAGCAGAAAGCTACATTTCGTAAATGTTACTGGCAAATTTACAAAAACACTCTTATCTTATCTTCAAAATCTTGTATTTTCTTCAGAAATAGTAACTATTAAAGGGCCAATTGATATCAGCATCATTTTGAGTGCATTGATGCGCTGACACAAGATTGTTTACGTGTCAATTGGGCATGTATCTATGTCAGACTTGATGGTGATATGGTCACGAGCTCATGCTATCTGAAACTCAGGAAATATAAAGGAGAATATGATATATTATTAATAACTCTTCGACTAATAGGGACACATACTCTGCAACCACCACTATGGGGTGCATTAACTTTGGCTGAAGATAACCAGCACATAATGTTTAATACTATTCTGAGAATGGAATGGTAGAGCCATGTTGGCAGTAGATTCGTGCAAAGTAAAACTAGTCGATTTGGTGATACCATATGCATAATCAACAGATGACCACTATATGTATATGACTATGGTCACCTAATATCACTAATACACTATAATAAATAGTGTGGAGGCAAATGATTATTTGTTTCTTTAAGGCATCTACACTTTCCGAACAAATGGCAAGGATATCGGGAAAGGTGTACCATTAATGTTAACGATTGTATTATATTTAGGTTGCAATTGAATCTCAATGAAATGCTGACTTCACTTCTGCCAATACATATCATTCACGAGCATAATAAATAAGCGTGCAAGATAGAGTTTATGGCTGCGTGTTCGATTCCATCTCGCAATTCGTCACCCTTGGATATCATATCCCCCTCTGGAAATTCCCCTTGGAAATGGTCAACTAAATGGATTATTCGATGGCTTCTTCTGGAGTTGGCATGCATGATTGTGATTTGAATAGGTGATGGAAGCCCGTCCTTTATAATATAAATGTAAGATGTCGTAAGTCCGTGCTAATTTTATCACGCGGTGACACTCATATAACATCCTATTTGGCATTCATGCACTCTGCTTAGACAGCTAGACGGTACTTTTCATCTGGATATTTATATATTTATCTGATGACATATCAGTGTCTAAAGTGCTCCTGGGAGTTAATTCTGTAAGAATTGATGTGAATGATTCAAAATTCATCATCTTGATTTTCCCGATTCACAAATTATTAATATTAAAATAATCCTGCGGGTATCCTATTGAATATTTTAAAACATATTTGTCAAGAACAGCTCCTTTACAACTTAGTTGCACAATAATCAACTTAGTAAATCTTACATTGTATATACATGTTCACATTTTGTTTTAATTGGATCCAAACAGTTAATTGAGCAACTTATTTTAATACGGTGTTTAGTTAAATTAATATGCATGCCCCGAGTAGTAGTCAGTTAGGTAATTCAACGAGATTGTTCTATTTCCAATTACTATCTAGTTTATTATGGCTTAATTTGTCTATTTTGGAATGGTAATTTCTTGATTTGCCGTGCACATGTTCCTGTATTCTAGCTGCCTTAGTCTGACATATCCGAAAGTTGTCCTTGACATCGATATAATGAGTGTATTAGCCATGTGTTTGCATTGCAGGTATATGCATCGGCCAACTATCGATGCCAAGTATAGATTAACTACTGTTCTGGGTGATTATTATAAAATATATACTTAGCTGTTTGTGAAGCAAGCGGTGAAGACCAAAGTGTTGATTTCGCATACACCTCCTGTGTATCTTCGGATACCAGTTAGCATAGATAATCCCGCCAAAGTAGGAAGCACTACGAAAAGATATTTATTTTAACCGACCAGCAGTGTATCTTTGCGCATCCTGAAAATTAACCCTAATGACAGGCACACGTTAGTCCCCGGATCCGGATCTTAGATGGTCCGCCACCCCCACCCCCCTCCCGACACACCGGGTGATGGATAGGACGCAGATCTCCATCTAACTCTGTACAGCGACTGGGTGCGGACTTGGAACCAACCATGACCTCACGGGAAGGTCACTAGAGATGGATATCTGCCTCTCTCTTCCCGCCATAAACCTGTATTCACTTTTCAAATTGCTTGTGTAATATGGACTTGTCCTAGTGATATTGTATATGGTTGCGGTATGATATGTAACCGGCCCCTTATGTGATTCTGATGTTGTCACTCCGTAACATGTCTGCTCGCCTGCCTTTCTGAGGGAGATGCTCTGGAGGGTGACCTTAGGCAAACCGAGCAACTTCGCCAGTCAGGCTCATGTATCAAAGATAGGTAGAGATTCCTGCCACTTGCGGCCAAAGCTTGGATATAAATCTAACAACTAACTGGTAGTTTAGGATTTAGCAGAAGGACCACATGAATAAAAGTGGCAACTACCAATACAGTATCTTGGACTTACATAAGATGACGGTGTTGAATTCTACGGAAATTATCCACCCCGTCCTCACGTAATACAGCTTGCATCACATTAATTATAATATCACTAGGTTGACTCACACTAAACTTAGCATGGGTTTGAACACTTGTGGCCATTTGTGTCAGCTCTCTTCCTCCGCTGCGCCGTTGAAGGCATTTTCCTGTGACGGAGGCCCGCGCGAGGCACTTTCCTCTCGTAACAATAATATTCTTTGTCTGGGGTATAATGGTTTATCTTAGACTATATATGTGGCCTCGTTAGGGCACTCGCTTGCAGGGATGCCTCACGGATATATATATAAGGATCGGTGAGGTACCTCTGAGGAATCCACGTTAACAAGACACCAGCTTAGTTCTATGTACTGTATATATTCTCTCTTCTGCTAACACACGCGTACCATTGTTTCTATAGTATATTTTTAATTATCATGTCCAGGCTTCTGAATTGAGTTACGGACCGTCATACCGGTGACACAAATGGTTGGGACGAGATGGTGAGTTTCGGTCTCGGCAGCAATGGTTGCACAGCCCGACCGGAACGTTATCATTCCACCAACTCTAGAAGTCGGTCTTTGTACTTTCCGGAAAGTCGTGATACGGGATCCGTAACTCCGGGAACCACAGCTAACCAGCCCTCCCGCGCATCCTGTACATGCGGTGCAACGGAGCAGAGCACCAGGACGGACTAGCGTGCACCCCCGCGAGTTACAGTGCGCAGGCTGGAAGGCACGCACGCACATTAATAATGTGCCGCAAGATGTACACTACACTACCATGTCAAGATGAACAATGCTGTCACGGTGTTTACTTATGGATAACGGAATGTTAACACTTGCCACGTTATGAAATTGGTTTAACCAACGACTGAAAACCAGTGTGTATGGTCAACGTAATGGTTGCTAGGGTAGTCTGTGTATTGAAAATTTCGTCATTTACTTATGAATGTAAAGCGTTTGTTAAGAAATAGCTTTTATTTTGTAATTAAGAAGCACACATTGAAATATTACATGTATTCACATATTAGCATATATCTAAATAAAATTATCTAGCGATTATCCATTGAAATAGAGCATACTCCTGTGCTGAGCGATCAGTTTCTAACAGGACACGATGCCATTTCCCACACGAGAAAATCAATGTTGCTAATGTTCAAGAAAGGGCCGATAAAGACCAAGCGTGTGAGATTAACCTCTTTGGCAACATATACCAGGATCGATCGGCTGACGGCTGTTATAGTAAATTACATCTACCAAAGATTGATGATGAGGTCTTTGAAAATTGGTCAGTATGAGGACAATGCGAATCTAGTCACTGGCATGCTATTGCCGTAATGTGCCAATCCATTATGTCAACACGTGGTTGATGTGCTGAGTGATGAATGGATACACAAATGCACTGGCCAGACTAATTGTATCTACCACACATGCCACTCAATGAGGACTTACGCTATTTTTATCGCCACCTTGTTTATCTGTAAGTCACATCCGCTATGCCAAGTAAAATGCGTTTGCACTATTTAGAATTGTCTAGAAATAGACTGTGTTAGTACCATTCGGGTTGTTTTATTCACACAGTTATTATTGTTAATGGCCCTATCCAGTTTTAGCTATGCCCCGCTAATCTCTAGCTAAGCTCCACCCACAGCTCGCTCGTATTGGGATCGATCGCTCCCTGAACTCCATGCCTATACATTTTCATAAAACTATACAGGTACGCTGTAGAATATTTAGAACCTAATGTGACTATAAAATTAGTGTATAAAGATTCAAAATCTTTTTTTTATTAAGTAATAAGACATACAACGTGTCGGGCTACTACGACGAACTAAATCGAGTCGTACATTCTGTAAATGAATATGACGTCAGCATTCAAGTCACGTGGTTGAATATGACGTCATATTGTGGATGGATAAACTGGAAAGATCCATTCACAAGGGTACACAAGCAACGCACTTTTTGTATTCAACCACATATAGATAAATGCTGTTATATGCGCGTTCTATGGCTGGTTATATTGGCAGCCAATCGCTGAGTTAAAATATGTATTTTCAATCGTGTTCATGAAGAGAACGGAAATGTAGACACAAATCTGATGTACGTATTTACATTGTAATAATTTTATCTCTGATTATTCGTTGCTTCAGACATTTACGCTAGTGTGTTTTGCGCTTTTTCTTAATCGATGCTTTGTATAGTAATCGTTATTAGATATATGCTTACTCTCTATAAGGATACAAATGGCTGGGATATGTACGTATGATTCTATCATCATGATGGCGTTGTATAACGAATTTACTACTAGCTACGTCATTGTTGACAAAGAGTCCTGTTCTCCAGATTAAATGTAGCAAAGCCAATCACGAAGCCCAGCTGCCAGACAGGTGTCACTATGTAAGAAGCATTCCATTCCAGAATTTGGAAATAAGAGGACTGACAAATGTGTCTGGCTTGTATCGCTCCCAATGGAACTTTCTAGTCTATCCATCCATCAGTTGACGTTATAATCAACTACGCGATGTGTATGATGAGGTTATAATCAGTGACGCCATAAGTGACGTAGATACGTGCGTCGTAGGCGCATACTTGGTGATGGACTAAGAGTTGTTGTACGAATTGTATGTGTTTATTATTTAATAATGAGCCTTTTGAATATTTTGAAACCAATTTGACTGGGCGCCGTTGCTGCCATAGACGCGAACGTCATCCAGTCAAATTAGTTCCGAAATAGTCTACACCATACGTGTATTGTTTTCTCATAATTGATATTCAAGGAGTGCATGAGGGATCAATTGATCCCAACAGGAGCGAAGTGTGAGTGGAGCTTAGCTAAAGATGGGCGGGCATAGCTAAAACTGGAAAGGTCCCTTACGCCTAGGTATTCAAGATCATTATTCCACTGTTTGTTTTATGTGGATATCATCTTAGCAAGGATGTTGTCACATGTTGATGTTGTTGCATTCACAATTGCCACCAATATATCTCTCATATGCCCGTGATGTTGAAGTCGGCAAAATTCTCAAACACTGGGTTTTTTTATTTGTACATGTCAAATAAATACGAATTAATTGCTGCCTGATGCAAGCAGCACATGCCCTTAATCTGAGGTCAGTTCTCTAGGTTATTGAGTCAAGAAATGTCCCAATGAATTAACGAGATTTCCCGTGAGTATAACACTTGTTAGCGAACTACTCCAAAAAATAAATCGCAATGGTGAAGTCAAATGCTAGCTCACGTATTACAATTACTGGTGGTCGTTTACTGGTTGCTGTGGTACCCAAATGGCTAATGCATAGTAGATTGGTGAAGACGAGATAGCTATTTGTATTTCCCCTGCAACTTAACCATGTTATACACCAGTAGCTGCACCGGTGATATAACCATCCAATCGTTGACATTGATGAGTAGGTTGTATTTGATACATCTTAAAGGAGAATACAAGAAGTGTAGCCATCGTTGGCATAAAACACGTGGTTCTATCGTAGAGCGTTTGTTTAAGCTGCCGTGTGCAAATGGCATGCGCCATTTATATATAAATCCATTTACAATTATTTTAAAACGCTATGTTACTATACTTTTCTGGGAGTTAATTAAACCCATGACGCCATAGGCATTTTTGACAAAAAATCATGACAATGGCACCTGCATGACAGGCGTGCATGCATTTGGATGGTGATATCGCTATCGGTGATCTTAAGATGGCAATTTTCTATGAAGATGTCTGCCAATTACAGTAAGTGTACAATGTATCCGGATATTTGAAGTACGTATGAAAACGTATGCACTTGAAGACGTAGGGGGATGATTGTACGAACTATTTAGAATCGCAATAGATGAAGCGTTAATAGCATTAGCTGCCGTAGTGCCGGCTACGATAGCAGCGAGAAAAACGTTCAACTTATGACGCCATGCACCTCATCGGCGAATATAAATTGCATTAATGCATCGCATATTTAAATAACGAATATATTTATGTCGAAAGTAACTCCCTTCTGTGGCCCCCAGTAGGCAGTCAATTCATATGCTAATTGTCTTTTTCAAGTCGCCATTAATATGATCACGGTGATCTCGAGAGTGCTGTTACTGGCGCGTCTTGCTAGATCATGATAATAAGAACTAGAAGGAATATAAATTCCGATGGTTTACTAAACAACCTAGCATCTCTGGTCTGCAGAGCGACCCTGGGTATAATGGAGTGTTGGTCACAAAATGCACGTGCTAATTTAAACAACATTATTGTACGTATTTTCACTATATGCGCATGTGCAGTTCCTACTATTAACGGGGTTTACTATATATAAGTAGCATTATGTTACCACGATATACACGTATTCGTATGCTAAATTGGTACATAGGTGCATACCTTGAACCTTCTCCATCAGTCCATCAATGTCACGATGCAGCCACTCCTTAAGGCTGAGAAACTGGGATGAGTTCCCATTGAATCGATCTAATAAAAATGACGTGCCTGTGATTTTCTATGAAGGTGTACGAAAGCGAGTATAGACTTATCAACGTGTGACACATAGACGGCCATATTAAACATGAAAATAGACATCATATACTCTCAAAAAAGGCACATTTCTCTATAACGGATACTGCATCAAAAAGACATGTGCTGCTTAACCAATATAATTTTATAATTTAAGACCAAATTATAGTGCTTCCTTAAACTCTCTCTCTCTCTCGCTCTTTCTCTTTCTCTTTCTCTCTCTCTCTCTCTCTCTCTCTCTCTCTCTCTCTCTCTCTCTCTCTCTCTCTCTCGCTCTCGCCCTCTCTCTCTCTCTCTCTCTCTCTCTCTCTCTCTCTCCCTCTCTCTCTCATCCAACTTATCCATTTAATGGCCAGAACAACTTAGCGTTATCGTAAGCCTTTCGATTCGCAACGCCAGGAAAAGAGTATGTATCCGAGACAGTCATTCCAGTGGTAAATTTTCAAAAATACCCTTCTCATGGCCTGCAAATGGATACTGTCTAAGAAAACAAATTGAATTTCCTATAACATTACTCTTTGACGGTCAAGACGGACACATAATTCCAATAGCAAATTTATAAAAAATACTCTTCTTAAATTAAAATTTCTTGAACAGCTTTGACCATCAAACTGTTTAATTGATATAAGTTGGTGCACTCGTGACACAAGAGGGGCTAAGACACATACTGCCCGTTTTAAGCAACCATGGTCTTGTTCCAGTAGCCAGTGCCCGTTATCTCGAGTGTACTATATCCCTGGAGCGTGTGCAGGTATCCTTCAGAACAGACACGTAATAAGTAGAATGTATCGCAATTCAAAACTCACAAACATGGTTGTTTGGCATAGCTGCAGCAATCAATCGTTTAATTAAATACAGATCAAGCATTGCATGCCGGATCAAAATTAGTTTCAATATAATTAATAAAATATATCTTGTATTGTAAAGGATAATTTGTGCTTGAAAGTGTTAGAACAAAGTGATATTATCACTTTGTTCCACAAATTTCGAGCACAAATTATCTTTTACAATACAAGACATATGTTATTAAATATATTGAAACTAATTTTGACCCGGGATAGCGCTATTGTTAGTAGCAACGGGTTCCTGTCATATTAATATATCAAAATATTTAACAGCGTCTACGTATTTTTGTTTTGGATTTCAAATTATGGTAACGCGCTTAAAATGTTTAAATATAGATTATTTCTGATTGGTGCATAATGCCATTTGTTTGAAGAGATTAACAACTAATTTTTTAGCCAAGATTCCACTAAATTTTCCAACATAAAAGAATGTTCTATTTAAATATTTAACAATTTCAGAACCGCTGCACAGTGAAGCTGGTGCACATTTTGAAACAGATTCGGTATAGAGAACAACAGGCCCCAGTGAAATCAGTTTCAAAATATTCAACATAAAATCTGTTACATCATACATACTGGTTGCTGTGAAAGGCGTAAAACGGTAACGACACAATGCCTGAACGCGAACACCTGTGGAAACTTGCAATTGATTCTCACAATATCTACTAATGTAGCCGGAAGAGTAGGTTTCTCTGAGAGAGAAAGCGGCCCGTTATCCGTAGAGCACTGTTTGACATAACCAGTTATGTCACGGTCGCCGCTAAGTACCGAGGAGAAATGTTTCCATTTCTAATTCAAACATGCGTGATGGAGATGTGGCGGTATGTGGCCCTGCGCTCATGCTGTAACTCGGGAAATATAAGGGTGAAGATGCCATATCACATCATTTATTATACTGGGTAAGCGGGTCACTGCATCCATAACAACCTGTGTGGGCCGGAGGTCATTGGCATGGTCTGAGGACAGATGCCACAGTGAATTTAATATTTCTCTGAGAATGGAATGTTAGTGTTATATATGTATTGGATTATATCGTCATCAGCATGCAGTTAGTCGCGTAATGCAATGTATTAACTAATGCATATATGTGACGTCAAATGGTGGCTGTTTATTAGGATGACCTGCCAAATGGCAACCTGTCAGACAGAACTTGGCGTCAAAAGGCAGGTAGCCTCAGTAGAGATGATTGACGGCATATCTCTAGCTGATATAGATGATTTAATAGAGGTGATGATGTTGTTGTTTGTTTTGTGTTTTGTTCTTGCTAGAACGGCATCATCATTTCCGTCGTCGTCTTCGTCGTTGCGATTTTGTTTCTTTTGTTTGTAACTGTTGTTGGATTGATAGTGCATTATCATTATTTGTCTCATACTGGTCGTGCGTGTGGCTGTGCTCGTGCTCGTCGTCGTCGTCGTCGTCGTCGTCGTCGTCGATGTCGTCGTAATCGTTAGTGTCGGGAAAGGTGAGTGTGTGCGTGCATGCATGCATGTGCGCGCGTGTGTTTGACTGCCTGCATGCGTGCGTGCGTGCGTGCGTGCGTGCGTGCGTGCGTGCGTGCGTGCGTGCGTGCGTGCGTGCGTCCATGCGTCCGTGTGTGTGTGCGTATGTGCGTGCGCACATGACGAATGTGTGCGTATAAGCAAGTTACATATAGATGTCCCCTAGTATCATTTTCATTGTGGGCCCCAAATCACTAACGGCCTCTGTGGATAACAGATCCTGTCTAAATTTTCATAAATAATCTCTTACCCTGCAAATGGACATTCAATAAGCGAATATTGTGTTTAGTGTTGACCCAATTTAGACAGCAAGTGGTTAAATGCGACGGTTATGGAAACGGGTAGGCTAAACTAGGAAGTCTCTGAATGTGTGTTCAAGATAGCAGTCGCCTCATTGCAAACTTTCATTTACAGGTGGGCCTCGTGCATTTATGATTCGTCTAATACCGGTGTGGGATAGTATTTTGGAATTACTATTACAAGACATGTAAGCGGAGACAACGAAACATTAAAGCCTTTCTAATTCTACGCCAAAGTGTCAGCCACAATCTCAGACAGAGATGCGTATGTGCACAGTTGAACAATATAATTCGACGGCAAGAGTAGCTTACGATAGCAACACTACCTTCTAATGAAAGTTGTTTACGGATATTCACCATAATAGCTCATGTCAATTTTACTCAGCGGCTCAGGCTCGAGATCCACAACAACAACTTCCAGTCACGGCAACTTTAAATATTGAGCAAAATATCCCCTGCGACTGTAATGTTAAAATGGCAAGATGCTGGTGTGTCTTACTGCGTACACTATATTTGTCCCAAAGTCATTATCCACTTAGCAGAGATTCGAAGTGAGCCAGGTAATGAGCAATTCATCTGAGTATTTTGAATTATGAGTAATTGTTTTATCTGACCTCCAGGGATAGCACTAGAACCCATAGTGGTCGTACACATAATATACAGACACTGAATAGGCGGGATGCACTCCAGTTGGGACAGGTAACCACCAAAGTGCAATTAACAAATGCAATACACCCAACCAGAGGACCTAGGCAGATACCCAACCAGAGTTGTTCACAAATGAACCACTATATAAGTAGCAACGCTATTAAGCCTGGGACCAGAAGTTGCAGCCATGTCGCTGCTAACAACAATGTCGTAGAAACTCCATACTCTCCATCCTTCTTTAGACAAACAAATGGTAACAACCACAATATGAAGCAATCTGCTGGCAAGTTATACAGCATGCCTTCTGACCACACAGATAACAACAACATTGATCAGGGTCAGGCTCGCCATGCAAATGCTTATCTAAAGAACAAAACATCACAAAATGTTCTAATTATTGGAAGTTCAACTCTGAGAAAGCTCAGCGGAATGTACATGTCATCTGAAACAACAAATGTAACTGTTCGTTCTTATGATGGGGCACGAATCGGTGACATTACGGATAAACTTGACCAATTCCTATCAAATAACCACTACACCACACTAGTAATCCATGTTGGAAGCAATGATATTGCCAAGCGTAGAGTAAATGGAATGATCAATGAGTACGATTCGATAATAGAACAGGCCAAGACACTAGCACCACATATCCAAATATTGGTCTCTTCACTGCTGCCTCGACCTAACAATAGATACGAGAACAACTTGGTTTTCCACTTTAACGAAATGCTAAGGTCTCTAGCTACATGGCATTGTGTAACATATGTAGACAACTCTGAACTGTTCACCCACCCCAATGCGGAAGCCAATCTACTACTATTCAGGGACAGCATACATCTCAACCACAATGGTCTTTGTCTACTATCCGAGAACATAACGAATTATGTTGCAACTTCTCATTCACTACAAATGCGTACACACAGGAGAGATTCACTCTCTCAGGATTTTTTTATAAGGGAGGGGGATGGGGGGGGGGGAGAACAACTGTATCCTTATTAAACATATGCCAAGCAGAACACAGCCCGAACCAATTGCATTAGCGAACCGATATCACCTGCTAACTGACGTATCCACACATAACAATACAGCATGTATCGATAAAGCAAACAACCAGACAGATCCACATAAACACATAATTACACAACCAAACAGCATTCTGAAGAAAAATCACCATACAATAAACCCAACCAAACAAAATAAAACCATTGTACATGAAGGAACTTGTAAACACATGTGCATATCTCAAACACCCCTTAGGAACATGCCAACAAAATCACAGTTAACACTAAATAAGATCATAGACAAGAAACCGGGTCTACTACACAAAGGACCAAATAAAACAACTAGTGCTACCCAGAAGTCTCAATGTAATATGAATAATTCCAACAAATTTAAAGTAGTTTACACCAATGCAGACTCAGTTTTAAATAAGAGGCAGGACTACAAATACAGATATCGCAGCTATCCCCCCATATCATTATAATCACAGAAACAAACCCAAAACATCTAATACTGTTCAAAAAGAAGAGCCGCAAAGCAATGGCTACGATATATTCACCAATATAGACAAACAAAATGTCCGTGGAATAAATGTACAAGTTGCATCATCCCTAAATCCCACAGAAGCAAAATCAACTCTCAGTAATCTACCTGAGGAAGTAGTTGGAGTAGATGTTAAGTTAAAGGGGTCAGATACATTGCAAATCCTGGTAGTTTATCGCAGTCCAAACTCAAACGAAGAAAACAATACAAAATTAAATACGTTTATTAAGAATGTGTCTGCCAAAAAGCATTCCCACCTACTAATTACTGGCGATTTTAATTTTCCAGAAATTGACTGGAAAGCAGGTGGTATTCTCGTAAAGCAATCACAGCACGCGGATTACTTTCTGGATGCTGTAGGCGATGCTTTCCTGCACCAACATATCTCATTTCCCACAAGATACATAATACATTGTGAGCCTAGTGTCATAGATTTAGTATTCAACAATGAGGAAGAAATGATTGACAACATAATCCCTCAACCAGCCATTGGTAAAAGTTACCATACATTCATGTATTATGAACTAAAATGCTACGCTGAACCACAGCCGAATATGACCAATAAATTGGCTTATGACAAAGGTGACTATTCTGCACTACAATCAGCTCTAAGTATTAACTGGGAAGCACATTTCCACAACAAATCCCCCGAAGAATGTTGGATAAATTTCAAAAGTCTTGTAAATAAATTTACGAAAGACTATATTCCAACCAAACAAGTTAAAAACAATAAAAGATATAGACCACCCTGGTTGGACAGAATGGCCCTCAAGTTAGTGCGAAAAAAAGAAAGGATGTGGAAAGGGTATTTGCAAACAAGAGCATTAACAAATTACAACAAATATGTTAGCATACGAAATCAGGTGAACCAATTCTGTAAACGGGCAGTCAGAAAAAAACTTGCAGCTTTAAAAACAAATAAATCAGCTGGTCCTGATGACCTGCATCCAAGAATGTTACATAAACTAAAAGATGTATTATCTGAACCACTTAGCATAATTTATAACAAGTCATTATCAGAAGGGACTATCCCTTCTGACTGGAAATGTGCTAATGTTATGCCTGTGCATAAAAAAGGAGCGAAGAGGGATCTGAACAATTACAGAGCCATCAGTCCAACCTCGGTTCCACCCAAACTACTTGAAACCATAGTAAGGGACAAGCTGATAGAGTATATGAAGAAAAGTGAAATAATTCCCGAATACCAACATGGGTTCCTACGGGGGAGAACAACGGTAACTCAAATGCTAGAAGTAATAGACGAATGGACAAATGCTTTGGACAATAAGAAATCGATTGATGTAATTTATCTTGATTTTAATAAGGCTTTTGTCTCTGTACCACACGAGCGATTGTTTAGCAAGTTAAACGCATATGATATTTCGGGGAAACTTCTAGAATGGATTAAGTCATTTCTAATAGGAAGAAAGCAGAGAGTCGTGGTTAATTGGGCAGCCACATATTGGGCCAGGATCATAAGCGGTGCCCCACAGGGCAGTGTACTTGGCCCGCTACTGTTTGTAATTTACGTAAATGGTATGTCAAGAAACATAAAATCCAGACTCTATATTTTCGCAGACGATACTAAACTGTTCAACTCAATAACTGATGTGAGTGATTGTGAAATCCTGCAAAATGATATAGAGGCCATTATAAACTGGGCCAAAAATTGGCAAGTAATGTTCAAAGCAAACAAAAGCGCAGTTATGCATATTGTAAGTACAAACGCCTCGATAATGATATAACAGTAACCCTAAAGGAGGAGAGCGAGATCAATGACATGGGTATAATAATCGAATCAAACTTAACATTTGAAACCCATATAAATAACATCACATCAAAAGCCAACCGAATGACAGGGCTTATATGGAGAACGTTTCATTCCATTACTACAGACATCTGTAAGATGCTGTACCAAAGTTTAATACGCCATCATCAGGAGTATGCTGGTCCCGTTTGGTTCCCACACACATGGAAATTTGCCGAACACTTAGAAAAAGTCCAGAAACGAGCCACTAAAATGGGACCAGCTTTACAGAACATGGCCTATGAAAATTGTCTTCGAAATCTCAACTTACCAACCCAAATGTATAGCAGAATACGAGGAGATCTCATGAATGTTTTTAAGTATCTTAATAATATCTACTCAGTAAATCCCAGTAAACTATTCACATTAAATCAAGATGACAGAACACGTGGCCACAAATTCAAACTTAGAAAAACTAGAGCGAATACTAACAATAGACTGACTTTTTTCTCCAACCGAATCATACACTGGTGGAATGCATTACCGGAAACAGTCGTTGATGCACCTACCATAAACACATTCGAAGCTAGACTAGACACAATCTATGTACCGCACCCAGTGTACTACAACTATAGAGCATTAGATAAGCCAAATCACCCGAGAATCACCATACATTAATAATTTATACTTATAGTGTATACAACAGCTAATAAGAGGACGTACACGTCCTGGTAAGCTGTATACTTGTTATGTTATGTTATGTTATGTTATGTTAAATAAACCATTGTTACACAGGCCAAGTGACTCGTACGATAAAGGCAGTAATCCTAACGGCGGACAACAAATTCAGTATCTCCATCCCACGGCATACAAAGGGCAAGCGTAACTAAGACAGGGAGAAATATGCCCTGAAATTTAATGATGCATATTCATTCGAGTATGTGCACACACAATTTTAATTTTAATAACGAACCAATTTTATTTGAAAAAAATATAATTGTTCACAAGTTGGAGGGGTGGGGTGGGGTGTGGGTGGGTGGTCGCAGCAGAAAATTGTGCTTTACAGAAGTAAATATAAACGAGTTCACATTTCTACCACATGCCTGGAGCAAAATGTGACGGCGTTTTCTTTTTACGCCAGCGAGCGAACACACGTAGTAGTAGTAGTAGTAGTAGTAGTAGTAGTAGTAGTAGTAGTAGTAGTAGTAGTAGTAGTAGTAGTGTTGAATGAATCATGTTTTAGCTATGCCATGCCCATCCCTAGCTAGGCTCCAATCACGCATTGCCTGTGTTGCGATCTCTGCTCTCGCTCTCTCTCTCTCTGACTATACATTTCCAGAAAACTGCATAAATGAGCCGTTTGATATTTTGAAACAAATTTGACTTGATGCCTATGGCAGCAACGGTGCCCAGCCATATTACTGTCAAGATATTCAACACAATCTTTATTAAATAGTAAGGACATAGAATTCGCACGAATTAACAGACTCGTGGACTATTAAGTGTTTATGACGGCCTAAATCGAGTCATTCTTAGCTTCATAGATGATGACCTCAGCATTGTGACGTAGTTGATTATGATGTCATACATTTGGTCGATACTCTGGATTCCACTATTGTCTGAAATCAATGTGAACGGAAGCCATTGCTGCCTCTTCAAATAATTGCAGAATTTCAGAAAAATGCGACAACTGAACTTAAAATTGGACACATTCATTAGAAGTGGTTAACTCTTAAAGCAAGTTGAAAGGGGGAAAATATGGAATCCGACTGGTGGATCGGGTGGGGATGGGGGTTGGCTATATGTTGGTTTAATTGTGTGTGCTGAAATAGCATAACGCACATACACGTGTTTAGTTGTCATGGTTATGTTTTACACAGGGTATATTATGGATCATGCATATATTGATACCCACTGTAGAAAGACTTCCATAGCAATGGGGAGCACCGTGGGGCTTAATGATTGACATAAGATGAACATGAAAGACATCGAGTTAAGTCGTACCAGAGCCCTCTGTAACACTACCTGCAAATGTTAGCATAATTTAACACGGAATAGATACCGCCTTATATCTCTTCACTGGCAATCAAACATGAACCGACAGTATCACTTTTCTATAACCTGGCAATTGCTACATGTACAAAGCACCATCCAGGTATACATGTCTACTCATGTGCAATCTGTAATCTGTAAATGTGCTAGGTTTAGCAACTTGGATTACTAGCAAGTTGTGTTATCTATTACACCATTTTCAAGACACATGCATTACTCCAAATATATTACTATGCACAGCATGCCCATCATAAGAGAAATCCACCTGTTAGAGGTGATTGTTTGTAAAATGGGTTATATACCGTTCCCCATAATTGTATTGTACTCGTTTAGGATAATCTTTCCATAATCACTCCATATACGTCGGGTTAGCTATATGTGAATAAATCATGAGACATATTTATATCTCAAAAGGGAATGGGAGTTGTCTTAATGTGTGCATGTCATTCATCAGGCAAGCACAAAAAAACAATCTAATAATGATCATTCAGGCCGCATATTTCTGACCAATATCCTACATATGGCCAGAGTCAATAATTGCAAACATCAGCTTGTCTCGATTTTAGGACACTCGTGCAGACAAGCTATTGGATAATTTGAAGTTAATGCGCACGGAATGAGAGTCGTAGGCAGCAACAGCTCCTATATATATTAGGTTTCAAAATGGTCAACATAATATTTGCGACATTAGCTCATTCTTCGGCCTCATCTGCTCAGTAGCAGCTGGTTCTTAATTCCGCGATTCACTTACCAATTAGAATGTGCATGGGCATATATACATTCATCAGACCCAATCACATTTGCTCTTTAATTGTAATCATTTACATTGTGGCAAAGATATTCATTAATTAATTACCCTACGAATTCATATACACAGACAACTTGTTCATAGTGGTATACTCATCATTACAATGGCAATGATTTGACATCTCAGCGAGTTTGCCTAATGACTATAATAACAATACCTTGGAAGCGCATGTGTGCCAGAACAATATTGTCCATCAAATACCATTCTGAGATTGATATTCTCATGGGATCGTGTTTGATCGCTTGTCTAGACGGAGAGAAAATGAACTGCTTTGGGTGACCATTATTATAACAATAGTAATTGAAAACGCGGTGAAGCTATCTATCATCATGTCATCAATAATGTGTAGCATGTTCTACCTATCACATTGATAATGATATACTGACACAGTTCTGTTTATTATATGGGCCGCGTGAGTTTGTCTAGCATCAACTTCTAACACATTTATAGATGTTCCTGCAGGCCACACGTTTCCAAATCTGAGCAATGATTCGCTATGTCCAGAGAAATACTGCAAATTGCTAACGAAGTTGTGCATATTAGTCAGTGATAGCTATTGTCAACATTGGATATTGCCACCATGTCACCTTTAGCTTAAAACATGTCCATACTTTGAGTCGCTGGCGCTGTGTCAAGTGGATGCAGTCATGTTTTTGTCAAATGATTATCCCGCCTATACCATGGTGAGAATAAACTATATATATATATATATATATATATATATATATATATATATATATGCGTGCTTGCGTGCATGCGCGCGTGTGTGTCCATAAATGCATGTGCGTGCGTGCGTACGTGTGTGCGTGTCCGTGTGTGCGTGATTGTGTGTGTTTGTGTGTGCAATGTGTGCGTGCGTGCGTGCGTGCGTGCGTGCGTGTGTGCGTGCGTGCGTGCGTGCGTGCGTGCGTGCGTGCGTGCGTGCGTGCGTGCGTGCGTGCGTGCGTATCAGTAGGATTGGGTACATGCCAATTTTGCGATGATGGATATATAGCTCAAATAATACCGGGTCAGTAGAATGCCACAATAAGGTCGATAAAGAGCAAATTAACCAGATGAGTATTGTTTCGGTCCAAAGAAGAAAATGTGAGTGGCATGGCTTTTGTGGTTGACAATTAACCTACATATCTCCACATTTTTATGTCCAAAACAAAAGTATAGATTTTAAATTTAGCCCACTCTTTCATCTAGAGTAGCTCCAAATGATGCAGATTGTTAATTGGTCACATTAATATTATATGTTCATCTACGTAATGCTCAGAGTCAGAAGTGCGCATGTGCTTGCTATGAGATCATATGACCATTTGTATATCTTTGAACATGAAACGGAAAAGTAACCCTAGCCTTTTGAACTGTGACGACCCAGAATTCTAATTTTAAAACAGCCATTCATGTGTTGATATTAATAAAACTTATTTCAAATTAGGTCACTGCTCTTGATGTATATAGATTACTTTTCAATCACTAGCGCGTCTGGATATAAAACAAATCAATCAGAATATGCAAATGCCAGTGGCACTGATTACTCATGGCATGTAATCAATGTAAATGCACAATAGTGTAGAAATAGTAAATACGATCTACTTCCGCATCAGCTATTCATATGTTAGCTTTGCCAGGGAAATCACTTGAAATAAATTGGATGGCAGAGCCAGAGTTCTAAATAGATCCTTTCTTTATACATGTATATGACTCAATAACTTTTGTTTGCATACTAAAATAGTACAACGGCCGAAATGAACTCTAATCGATACATTGTTAAGCATTCACGGTGTCGTTAACCCTACGAATTTGTATATAATGACCCAGTTTTCGTGCCACATGTTGTGGGTAATATGTTCATTGGCACAGCTTGTGTCAATGAAACCCATGTATCGTCAAGCCCACGAATTTGTATATAATGACCAGGTTTTCGTGCCACATTTTGTGGATAAGATGTTCATTGTCACAGCGTGTGTCAACGTAACCCATTTGTCGGCAAACCGGCCAACACTGTCACTGAAGTGGTCTTGATAGATGGTCCTTTTCAGATCAAGTTAAGACTGTTTATTTTCATTTATCAAAGGAAATATTGGCTCGCTAACTGGCAAGTTTGAAAAATAGTATTCTCTTGGCCTGCAAATTGACACGGACCAAGAAACAAACCGGAATTTCTTGACCACTAACCCTTCAATCGCCAAAGCCAGCCAAACAGTCTCTGCAGTGGTCCTGAGAAATAGCCATTTGCAGACCAACAGAAAGCTATGTTTAAATACCAATATTAAATGTACAAAGAAAATCGTATTTTAGCCTGAAAATGGACAAACTGAGCAGGAAATATTTACCAAAATAAGATAATATTTATAAATAGTTTTTTGAGTGTGGTGAGGTGCTGTTGGCAGGGGTTGAAAAAGTTCCGTGCGTATTCGCATATAGTGGCCCAATCTCTGTGACACAGTGATCATTTTGATGTGATCATCATTAGAATGAAGACGCTCTGTCCTTTCTGCACGATGGCATAATAACACAACAGCCGTTCATTCCGGGGTGTAGGTGTGGTGGACGGTGGGTGGGGGTGTGGTGTGTGTGTGTGGGTGGTGGTGGGGGGGGGGGGTGTAATTGCACACGAGCTAGCAGGGTATTACGATTGTTTATCAAATGCCATTCTGAGATGGGCACTCTCAGGGGCCTGTGTTTGATCATGTGTCTAGACGAAGGGGAAATGAGATGTTGTGGATGACCTTTTCAAAACAATAGTAATTGAAAACGTAATGTAGCTATCACCATGTCGTCAATATATTACACTGGCCTTTATATATTGACAACGTATTCTTGATTATAGTATGGTATTTATTTAGCAACAACGTTCAACTTAGACACGTATATAATTTGCCTGATGACATACGTTTTCAAATGCCTTCCTTGAAGTGTGTATGCCTGGAGAAAACATGTAATTTTAGATAACTATGGAAATGGTCATCATGTTTGCTTTAACTCAGCATGCTCTTTAAATTGGAATACAGTCGAATAATGAAGGAATCCGATTTGTCTTATGCTATGTCAATCTTTAGCTAAGCTCCACCCACGATTATTCCCGTGTTGGGATAGATCGAGTCATGCATTCTCTGAAACTCAATTTCCAGACAACTATGCATTTAAGATGGTGAATATTTTAAAACTAAGTTGCCTGGGTGTTGTTGCTGCCTATGGCAGCAACAGCGCCCAATCAAATTAGTTTTAGGATATTCAACAGAAAGTGTATTAATTAGTAAATACATACAATGTGTACACCTTGCCGGACTATTAAGCTGCTATGACGAACTATATCGCGTCATTAACGACGTAATGTATTGTGCTGTCAGCATATCAGTGACGTGGTTGATTATAACTTCATATGATGACTGAGAATGTGGAACCCTCTGTTAACCGTGATCTCTACCAAATTCCAAATTCAAAATACAAACCGTTAGATTTTAGATTAAACCCATATTTATAACTGTCGAGGTAACATGTTGAACGTTTTAAAACCAATATGAGTGTATAACAAATTACCATCAATATATTCAGCACTACATTTCTTAAATTTTAAATGATTTTAATATTTGGTATTTCTGACTAAAGTCGGTTACTATTACCTTAATTACAATTAGCCGTTCTTAATGCTGGTATACGATCGCTCAAGCAAGAGAACACATATTTAGTTAAATGATTTGTACAGTATCTCAGCATTTGTCCATACAATTTAGTTTTGCGTCCAACATCCCTATGCTGTTGTGTGCCAAATAGCCAAATATCTTGAGCGGCACCTATGCTACGTTGATAAAAGAAAGCATGATCGTGGCATATGACTTCCACAGATAGTTTCAGCCAGGTACATCATTGACGGGATACATGTTTTGTTATGCCCCGCCAATTTATATCTAAGTCTTCTCCCACGATTTGCGCGTTTTTGGGATCGATTTACATACATTATATACTTGGAATCCTGAATTACCACAATCCCAATTCCAAGCTAGCTATACAGGTAAGCTGTTGAATAGAGTCACACTAACTTGATTTAAAGCTGTTTCTGCCTCATTAATTTATTTCCAAATATTTTACATATTGGGTTTTTTTTAAATAGTAAAGCCATACAATTTCCATGTTTCACGAACTATTCAATGTTCATGACAGAGGCCTTTGATGCGTCATTCTTTACGGATTTTGAATGCGACGTCAGCCTACAATTTACGTAGTTGATTGTGACGTCATACATTTTAGTTACAGATCGTATCTATATATTAGAGCATGGACAATAGAGTCCCAATTATCCATATAATGTCTATGGCAACTACAGCGTCCGGACAAATCAGTTTCAAAATATTCAGCGACGTGAGTATTACATAGTAAAAGCATGCAATTCGTACAACAACGATTAGTCCGTCATCAGCTAAACGTTAGCAACGAACTTATCTACGACATTCATGGCGTAACCGATTATGAGGTCAACATACGTGTCACATAATTGAGTATGACGCTATGATCGATGCTTTCCCTGGAAATGACCATTGTAATAGGGCCACGAATAGAATTAGAAAATAGCAATCACATAGGAACAATCATATACGGATACCTATATTTATCATGCATATCTGGTACGGTGTAGTGGGACCAAGATGGTGCTACGATGCTTGACCAGTCGGGTGTTCCTTCACTTCAGAATTAGCAACATATAATCGAGTCGTATTAGTATGGTGCCACGATACATCCAAAACTATAAATCAATCGACAAACATTGTCCCAAAGGCATTCTCCCCGATGTGAACTTGAAAGTTAATACATAGCCACGTTCACATGATTAGCTCTATAGCGAAACCTGTCTATAGCGCACACTTGCATTTTGCTCCAGGAATTGGTGATACTTGAAGACCGGTGGTCATAGTTACGCCGACTGCCGTCAGCAAATAGTATCATCTAAACACAGACACTAATTTACCGTAGCCAATGCCAGTTATAATTCAATTCGGCCGTACGTTGCAACCCCATCTAGTACGTAGTGTTCTAAATGTTCGATACAGGTGAGTGTAAACTTGTTTTATTTCATTCAACCTGTTTGATATTTTCGACAGGAACACGCGTGTAATATTCAACGAATGATGTTCATTATCTATTGGGCGTGTACACATACTATTGGAAAATACATCAAACTTTCAGTTTATTTGATAAATAGGA
Organism: Chaetoderma sp. LZ-2023a; assembly: GCA_034401795.1. Classification (NCBI taxonomy): domain Eukaryota; kingdom Metazoa; phylum Mollusca; class Caudofoveata; order Chaetodermatida; family Chaetodermatidae; genus Chaetoderma; species Chaetoderma sp. LZ-2023a. Next base: position 59,785,884 of record CM067365.1, read on the forward strand.
TCTGATACTCGGTCCCATGTAACATCACTATTGTCAACCTCATCAACAATTATCGCTTTGTACTCACTAAAGCTCGAGAAAAGTAATCATTTTCGGCTCGGTTCATATTAAATGGGACCTCATTGCACATCCTCTATACACGTGTAATATGCAAGCCGTGATAAGCGGCAGGCTGTGGTTTGCAGGCCGCTGCCAATACCGGCACCGTTGAGTTATGAGCTATGGCCATATAATTACAATACATACCTTATCTCGTGTTTATAACATGCAGGCAACACGCACGTGTTGCATTAGTCAGCTATATCTGTCGCAGTATCCGAAATGAGCGACGAAATAGAATACAAAACCGTAAGAGTCGCGTTATTTAGGCAAATTCCCGTCATGGATCCAAGACGGGATATTTGCATACTGCTAATATATCGGTTCAAACGCAGCTCTTTAGCTCACTCACACCGGCCTTTCCAGTTTATCCATCCATCATATGACAGGCTAATCACTGTGTGACGTGTATAATGACGTCATAACCAATGATGCCATGAATGACGTAGCTAAGTTCGGCAAGACCGCATACTTGGTGACATAGGAAGCAACAACACCCAGTCAAATTAGTTTTAAAATATTTAACAGCGTACCTGTACATTTTTTCTGAAAATTGATTGTCAGGGAGTTCAAAGATCGATCGATCCAAACACGAGCGAGGTGTGATGGAGCTTACCATGAGATTTGTGGGCATAGTTAAAACTGGAAAGAGCCATTAACAGCTATTGCGTTATCTTGTAAGATAAGCACACGGTTACTTAGAAAACACATTCACGTAACCATTTTCAGTGTCTGTGGTAATATTAATCCATGAATAAATATTGTTTTAGTCACACAACAAATGCTTAATTAATTAATTATTTCTTCAGAGCTCAGAAAGTGTAATGCAAGCAGTGGACCGATGCGTATCGCTATGCTAATCAATCTATAGATTCGATACCGTAACATCGAGGACTAAAATCATGCCCAGTATAACAAGTATGTTGTCAAGTATTTTGGAAATAATCTGATTGGAAACAGTTGCTGCACACAGCCAACAGCAACAGCTTCCTGGTAAATTAGTTTCAGAATATCCAACAGCTTATCACTACGATTTCTTTCAAATTAAAATAGTATGCCTTTTACGTTGAAGGGTTAACTTACGTTGAAGGGTTAACTTAATTAATATCTCAACTCGGTTTGACGTTTACTCCTTTAACACTCATATCAGCCAAAGATGGCTTCTGCAGTGCCTTGAGAGACGTTCATTTGCAGACGAAGGAAAGACTAGTGTTTGACAATACTACCACTGGACTCGCTGGCTCGCTAACCGAGCCAGTAATTCCAACTGTACATTTGAAAAGAAGTCTTCACCTAGTCCTCAAATGAACAGTTTCTATGATAAACGTTACATGTTCTTTAACACATTCTAGGATTAAAGGATTCAATATATCCGACGTAGTAATGTACCAAAACACTGCTAAACGTAATGATTAAAACACACGTCTCTAAGTCACACCTGTATCCAACTATCGATCCTCACATAACTGAGATACACACACTGCGACAGGGCTGCTGATCCCCGATATCAATCTGATGTCTCCACATCTTAGAGAGTATAGTTATATATTGCTGGTTAGACTGCGGATACTGAGAAATAACTGTTGATGATTGATCCATAGCCAACCCAGAGGCATTATAGTGGTAAGCTGGATAGTCGGCATTGGAAAACATAATTCCCAAAATGGGTTCTACGGTATATTCCAGTGGTCTACGTAGTAATTTATGTATGGCATTGCAGAAAGGCTTTTTTCGCAAAATACTGGTGACCGATCATATTGATATGACCTCGTTGGATATATCAGAAAGAGAGTTCGGTAAGTATATATTTAAAATAATAACAAGAACAGTCAAATGTTGCAGACTCTCGGCCTTTCGTTATTTAGCAGCGGGTAGCAATTCAATACGCTATCATCTCCTTTAGCCAGTCGGTTGGTCGGTCGGGGTGGGGTGGGTAGGGGTGGGTTGTACATGTGGGTGGGCAGACAGGTTGGAGGGCGGAGGGCGGAGGACTTGGTGGGTGAGCAGACAATCCGGCGCAAAACCTTATCCTGGTCTGCAGTTTTTATGGTTGTTCGTTTCGGTGCATGCCTGCAATGTGGTAATATGGTATGTAGAGCAACACAACTACTTCAGTGCGACCGTGTAGTCAGACAGACATGCACGCATGCATGCATGCATGCAGGCAGGCAGGCAGGCAGGCAGGCAGGCAGGCAGGCAGGCAGGCAGGCAGGCAGGCAGGCAGGCAGGCAGGCAGGCAGGCAGGCAGGCAGGCAGGCAGGCAGGCAGGCAGGCAGGCAGGCAGGCAGGCAGGCAGGCAGGCAGGCAGGCAGGCAGGCAGGCAGGCAGGCAGGCAGGCAGGCAGGCAGGCAGGCAGGCAGGCAGACAGACAGGCAGGCAGGCAGGCATGCAGGCAGGCGGGCAGGCGGGCAGGCGGGCGGGCGGGCGGGCGGGCGGGCGGGTTGGCGGGCGGGCGGGTTGGCGGGCCGGGCGGGTGGGTGGCTGGCCAGGCCAGGCCAGGATGTGACGGCGGGCGGACGGATGGGCTGACGGGCGGATGGTTAAGCAGCCAGGCGGGCGGGCGGGCAGGCGGGCGAGCGGGCGGGTGGGCGCGCGGGCATGCATGCAGGAATGCATACCTGCAGGCAGACAGACAGACATACAGACAGACAGACGGGCAGGCAGGCAGGCAGGCAGGCAGGCAGGCAGGCAGGCAGGCAGGCAGGCAGGCAGGCAGGCAGGCAGGCAGGCAGGCAGGCAGGCAGGCAGGCAGGCAGGCAGGCAGGCAGGCAGGCAGGCAGGCAGGCAGGCAGGCAGGCAGGCAGGCAGGCAGGCAGGCAGGCAGGCAGGCAGGCAGGCAGGCAGGCAGGCAGGCAGGCAGGCAGGCAGGCAGGCAGGCAGGCAGGCAGGCAGGCAGGCAGGCAGGCGGATGGCGGGTTGGTGGGCGGGCGTGCGGGCATGCGGACATGCGGGCAGATGGGCAGGCGAGTAAGTGCGAGTGCGCGCGTGTGTGCGTACGTGAATGAGTGCGTGCGTGCGTGCGTACGTGCGTGCGTGCGTGCGTGCGTGCGTGCGCGTGTCCAGTGTTGATAAACGGAGGGTGTTGGTAGAGCTTACATTCCCTAAGAATCCTCCTCATGTGATGCTCCGGGTTACTGGTGGGTTACTGGTCAATGGTATCTACAAGAGCCGGGCGGGAGTCCTCGAAGTCTCCGAATATGATCTTCTTAATGTGTAGATTGAATTTGCAATATAGAACCCTAGACAGGAGATGGGAAATTTCTTGTCATATGAAAAATACTAAATCGTGTCGAGTTTGTTCAAAACGGACTTGGAATTGACTGACTGTCACATGATCTTGGGTTTCGTCGACTTTAAGAGCGGTGATTCAACGGGTTCCAAAAGGACTGGAAAGCAATGTTACTTCTTACACAACTTGCGATGTCGTGTGAACTGCAGATAACTGATTCTTCTCTTTCACATAGCCTTTGCATCTATTGAAAGCAGTGCACGCACGGTATAATTCAGTACATACTCACAAATATGCAATGCTCTTGCTGAGAACTATCAAATTACATAATCAGACATTAGATGAAAGAGATACTGTCTTTGGGCGAGAGTGCAGTATATGCACGCATCAAGCTTCAATTCTGTCCGCTGCCGATTCGCGTCGGGGAATGCCAGTGGCACGCAAACTATCCATTACAAAATAATACCCAAGGTCCATGTTCATGTTAAATTGCTATTAGATCTTACTGAGGCGAACCATTTACCTATTACTTTTGGGTTGCGGTACTGTCAGCTGTGTCACAATCGAAACGGCTGAAATGTCACTTAATAACCTGCAACGTATTTGCGACGGTGTAAGTTGAATGAGTATTTCAAGAGTGTTCCCAAAATGGAACACAGCTTAAAGGCATTTCATGAAGAAGCAATTATATTAACGAACATGAATTTAACAAATATATCATCTCACGCTATGTCAGACTACTACCACTACTACTACTACTACTACTACTGCTACTGCTGCTGCTGCTGCTGCTGTTGCTGCTGCTGTTGCTGCTGCTGCTGCCGCCACTACTACTACTACTACTACCACTACTACTACTACTTCTACTACGACTACCACTATCACTACCACTACCACTACTACCACTACCACTACCACAGCCACTACCACTACCACTACTACTACTACTACTACTACTACTACTACTACTACTACTACTACTACTACTACCACTACTACTACTACTACTACTACTACTACTACTACTACTACTCTTTTTTTGGAAAATCTGACACTGATGCAGTCGGACAAACTTCACGGAGGAACTTCTTTAAAAAGGCTTGCAAACCCCCAGAAAAAAACACCTGGTGAACTAGTGAGACTGCCTTATAGTACGGCAAAACAAAAAATAAATAACATATCTAACTAAAGAACATGAGTACACTCTATAAATACATACCGCTTAAACGGTATAGATACAAAACAATAAGCTGATAAAGATCTGATAGCAAAACAAAACTTAACAAAGGCATTACTATTCAATCCAGGTGTGGTAGTAGGCCCATGTGGCGAGTGCAACTGTCCAACAATTGAACAGTGTCTCGTCAATCAATGACACAGTTGTCAATCATTGACGCCAGTGAGCTGATACTTTAAAGAGCAGCGGGTGTAGTACCATGTTGGTAGTATAACACATAGTCGGCAGGAAAATTACACAACCATAGATGGCGCTCTTGTATACATTTTCGATGTACTTTATTGTAGGGTTTTGTATATTACCCGGGAACAAATAACCCTATAAAAACTGTGCACGTTTCTAAAATTACCCGGGACTATTTTATAATTCAAAAGCAACGTATTTTATCGATTGATTATTAAATTATCCTAGTCTGTTTTATTTGTTAACATGAAGTATTACACATAAGAATATCAAAATGCAGACTAAAATGAATTACAAGGCACAGATTAATTAAAAGACACGGATAAAACAGTTGTAGTAATTGTATGATTTACGCTAGTGCAGGCTCATTTATGTTTACATTTCCCAACTTTATTGAAACTATGTTTGTTTTGCACCCTAAATCTGTGAATATTTTTTTCTTTACCGTGCTGTTTCAATCTAAAATATTCGTAATGAATATGATTCAGCAGCAATGAACGAAATATTGCCTTTATTGCTCTATTGCGATTGTCCGTATATGGATTTTACGTCTGCACACACCGATGTTTTCAAATGGCCCAAACACCTATGGTTATCATTGTTATTAAAATAAGTCTTATCCGACTTTGCGATATTTATACAGCTTGATCCAAATTCTCTAAATAAGACAACATGTGTTTCTAGAACAATGTGCTTAGCTAGAAATTGTGCCAAGATTTGACCTGATATACTCCCAAAATTGTGACGCTATTGGACATTCTGCAAATAAAAGCTGGATTGTTCCCTCGTCTGTTTGACATAAGTAATACCTATCAGAAGTCGTTATATTGCACTTGTACATCAAGTGTCCCACCCATATCCGTCGATGTAGTAATCATGACAATAAATCACAAGCCATATTTGGTATGTATGGAACGATTTTCATCCCATCTCTTAATTGCTATGGGAGGTGTTCCATGTTTTCGCTTCATAACGTAGTACCATTCCTTGGATCTCATTTTGTATTTTAACATCTCATCATCAAGAACTAGTGCAGGTTGTGGAGTCAAACTATTAAGAATTACAGTTGACAGACGAATCCGGTACAGCATGTTCTATTTTATTTTATAACCGCTGGACATCTATATGCCTCATATGTGTTTTTTCTAGCTACTTCTTGCATTAAAATCCATCTACGTGTTTGGGGATGTATCATATCAGAGAAATGCTGAATGCCATTTTTCGCAAAGGACGGCAGATAAAGTACTGCATTGTTATAACATATATTATTAATGCCCCACAATTGCTGTTCTAGTACTTCCTTCCAACACGTAGGTGGAGGCATGTAGCTGTCAAAAATGTATAACGCCTTAACTTGATCTTTAAACACATCTGGTATCATTTGGCTATACGGAGGTGGCTTCTCTGAGGTAAAAACACTCTCCGCCAGAAATGGTTCAACAATTCTCTCCACGAGAGCTCGTGAAACACATGCCCACGTCGCATCTGATGTAATAAGATCATTCAACAATTTAGCCTTAAAGAAACACATTTCACTTTAACATCAATTAAATCAAGTCCTCCTTCTAACCTAGCATTATTGAGAAAACGAAGTCAAACTAACTGACTCTTTTCTTCCCATATGAATGACAATATCAGCTCGTTAACCTTCTTTTCTACATGTGTTGGCATGTGTACAACATATGCTGTATACCATAGGCCAGATGATATCAAGTTGTTGGCAACAAACACTCTACCAAAAATTGAAAGACGACGACGCTTCCAATTTCCTAATATTCTCTTAAGCTTAGATACTCGTTCATTCCAATTTTGTGATGTATTCGGTTTCCTGCCAAAATAGCTGCCTAAAATCTTAATGGTATCATTACACCAATTGATTCCAAGTGGCTGGCCATTCTGCTCTTTCCATGGCCCCAAAAATAATCCTTTGGATTTCCCTTTATTGATTTTCAAACCAGATGTATTTTGGAACTTTTCTAGTACGTGGTTTAAAATTGCAAAATCATTGTTTGAACTAGCAAACACAGTTGTGTCATCATCATATTGTGACAGCTTAAGTGGTCTTTCTATTCTTTCCTTTTTTTTTGAAAATCCGATGCTGACGCAGTCGGACAAACTTCACGGAGGAACTCCATTAAAAAGGCATACACCCCCCAGAAAAAACCCTGGTGAACTAGTAAGCCTGATTAATATTACACCAAAACAAAAGATAAATAATGAGCATTAATACAATCTATAAATACATATGGCTTAAATAGTATAGATACAAAACAATAAGCTGATAAAGATCCGATAGCAAAACAAAACTTAACAAATGCATTACTATTCAACCCAGGTGTAGTAGTAGACCCGTGTGGCGAGTGCCACTATCCAACAAATGAAAAGTTCCTCGTCAATCAATGATAAATAAGTCAATCATTGACGCCAGTGGGATGATTCTTTAAAGATCAGCCGGCGCAGTAGCATTTGGGTAGTATAATACATATAGTCGGCAGAAAAATTAAAGAAAAATAGATGGTGCTCTTGTTTACATTTTTTATTTACTTTATTGTAAGTTTTTGTAAATTACCATTCAATCCATGTGTGGTAGTAGGACCGTGTGGCGAGTGCAAATGTTCAACAAATGAAAGGTGACTCGTCAATCAATGACAAATAAGTCAATCATTGACGCCAGTGGGCTGATTCTTTAAAGATCAGCGGGCGTAGTAGCATTTGGGTAGCATAACATATATAGTCAGCAGGAAAATTACAGAAAAATAGATGGAAATAGATGGCGCGCTTGTTTACATTTTTGATTTACTTTGTTGTAAGGTTTTGTTTAATTACCCTGGAACAAATAATCCTATAAAACACTGTGCAAGCTTCTAAAATTACCCGGGACGATGTTATAATTCAATGGCAACTTACTTTATCAAGTAATTATTAAATTATCCTAGTCTGTTTATTTGTTAACATGAATTATTAAACATAAAAATATCAAAGTGCAGACTAAAATGAATTACAGGACACAGATTAATTAAAAGACACAGATAAATCAGCTGTAGTAATTAAATGATTTAAGCTAGTGCAGGCTCATTTATGTGTACAGTTCCCAACTCTATTGAAACTATGTTTGTTTTGCACCATATGTCCTTGAATACTTTTTCTTTACCATGCTGCTTTAATCTAAAATATTCACAAGGAATATGATTCAGCAGGAATGAACGAAATATTGCCTTTATTGCTCTATTGTGATTGCCCATAGATGGATTTTTCGTCGGTGCACACCGATGTTTCTAAATGGTCCAAACACCTATGGTTAGCATTGTTATTAAAATAGTCCTTTCAGACATTATGATATTTACACCACTTGATCCATATTATCTAAATAAGACTACATGCGTTTCTAGAACAATGGGCTTCGCTCTAAATTGTGCCAAGATTTGGCTGATATAGTCCCAAAATTGTGACGATATTGGACATTCCGCAAATAAAGGCTCAATTGTTTCCGCGTCTGTTTGACATAAGTAGCCCCTATCAGAAGTCGTAATATTGCACTTGTATGTCAAGTGTCCAATCCATAGCCGTCGATGTAGTAATCGCCACAATAAATCACGAGCCATATTTGGTATGTATGGAGAATGTAAGATTTTCCATACATTTTTCCAACTGGATGGTTTCTAGCTTGAGTCATCCCATCTCCTAATTGCTATGGGAGGTGTTACTTGTTTTCGTCTCATAATGGGGTACCATTCCTTGGATCTCATCCTTTATTTTAACATCTCATCATCAAGAACTAATGCAGGTTGTGGAGTCAAACTAGTATTATTTACATTTGGGAGACACAACCATTCGATTGGCGCATGATGTTTTATTTTATTTAGCAACCGCTGGACATCTATATGCCTCATATGTGTTTTTCTGGCTACTTCTTGTATTGAAATCCATCTACGTGTGTGAGGGTGTATCATATCAGATACATGTTGAATGCCATATTTTGCAAAGGACGGTAGATAAAGTAGTGCATTCTTATAACATATATTACCATTGCCCCACAATTGCTGTTCTAGTACTTCCTTCCAGCACATAGGTGGAGTATGTATCTGTCAACTATTTCTAACTCCTTAACTTGATCTTTAAACGCATCTGGTATTATTTGGCTATTCGGAGGTGGCTTCTTTGAGGTAAAAACATGCTCCGCCAGAAATGGTTCTACAATTCTCTCCATGGGAGGTCGTGGAACACATGCCCACGTCTGATCTGATGTAATAAGAGCATTCAAAAATGTTAACCTTAAAGAAACACATTTCACTTTAATATCAATTAAATCAAGTCCTCCTTCTAAATTAGCATTATTGAGAACTCGATGGGAAACTAAATGATTCTTTTCTTCCCATATAAATGACAATATCAACTCATTAACCTCCTTTTCTACATGTTTTGGCATGTGTACAACAGATGCTGTATACCATAGCCCAGATAATACCAAGTTGTTGACAACAAACACTCCACCAAAAACTTGAAAGACGACGACGCTTCCAATTTGCTAATATTCTCTTAAGCTTAGATACTCGTGCATTCCAATTGTGTGTTGTATTCGGTTTCCTGCTAAAATAGATGCCTAAAATCTTAATGGTATCATTAGACCAATTGATTTCAAGTGGCTGGTCATTCCGCTCCTTCCATGGCCCCAAAAATAATCCTTTGGATTTTCCTTTATTGATTTTCAAACCAGATGCATTTTGGAACTTTTCTAGTACGTGGTTTAAAATTGCAAAATCATTGTTTGAACTAACAAACACAGTTGTGTCATCAGCATATTGTGACAGCTTAAGCGGTCTTTCTATGCGTGACTCTCACCCAGCGACCATTTGCACCTGATACTGAAGAGATTATATTTATATATCCTGAACAATGAGGGAGTATAACAATTGCTACGCCTGCTCTATTATCTTGAGATAGCGAATATAATATTCTGGATCCAGAAATCTTTTCTAAATTATTGTATGATTCTGACTTCTGAATTTTTGTTTCCTGTATCACGTTGCTTTATGTCACTATTTAAGCCTCTACAATTGAGTGTGCAAATCAGCATAAAAAGTAATAAAATGATGTGTATAACCGGCATTATTAAGCTAACTAGATTGTTGTTTTGTTCGACCCTCTCTTAGACCATTTACCTATTTTACTCGCAAAAGCTGCACTACTTAGCCCAACTTTTTCCAAACGCTTTTATTTTAATATATCTGAATCATGACGCAGATGCCTATATTTAACCCCTTTTGCCGTCACATATGGAACTAACACCTCTCCTGCCTCTGACCTGTACATGACCATTTCATCGGGTGATTTAGAACTCTGTGTTTGAATGGATATATCGGATTCAGCGACTGACATATTATCATCTTCTATATCACTTTCCTCTATTTCTGATTCACAACTCTCTCCATCGTTCTGTCGCTTTGTTCCACTCAATCGATCTGAGACACCGATTACTTTCTCTTTATTATTTAAATCGTCTAGATTGAGTGTACTTAGTGGAAAATCAAAGTTAGTTTCAGTATCTTGCGACCTGAATTTCAGTTGTCCTAAATTAAAACTCTCTTCCAGAGGGTATTGATCATCATCCTCAACTAGTGTGGAATTAGCCTCTCTGACATCAGACGTGGATTGACTTGTTACTGGAGTAAGACTTAGCCCCTTATCTAGAACGTCTATTCCATCGCCTGCAACTACAGTGATTGGATTCTTAGTTGTTGTACCATGCTTCTCATTAACATGGCCTTCAGCTACAATCTCAGCAACTACTGTTTCGATGACATTTTCTTTAGCAACGGGCTTCCCATTAACATGGAGTTCAGCTACAATCTCAGCAGCTACCGGTTCTAAGACATTATCTTTAGAGACAACTTGCTCTGCACTTTTATCAGCACCCTTTTTGACATATTTGTTCTGCGGGTAGCGCCACTTAAAATGATCAGATGATCCACAAACTAGACATTTGTTTTTGTTAGGGCAATCTGTTGCATGATGTTCTGTGCTTAAGCAGATTCTACACTCTTTAATTTGCCGCTGTACCATAATGGCAAGATAAATCTACCATCTATCATAACCTTACTTGGGAGAGGTTGTTCTACCTTTTCGAACCAAATTCTTCTGATGCCATTTTATAAGGTTCGATCAAATGGATACGTCTCGTGTTCTACTTTGTCCACTTTGCCATACTTGATCAATTCATTGATAACCCGTTCATCTGGGATCTCTAATGGAACCGTCATCTTGACTAATAGACGATCAGATTATATTTCCTCCACATTACACACCTCACCCTACACGACAAAGACCTCGTCGATCAACTTTTCCTTCACACTTTCATTAACTACTCTAACATTCCATACAGATTTGGAAACGTTAATGAGACCTTGAAGGACCCGTGGCCCTGCCCCAACTACATCCTTCAACCCATGATACACCTCAATTGCCGAAACACCCCAAGCCTTGTCGTGATTTGAAGACTCATGGTACGCTTATAGGAGTTTGCCATGGTGTTTTAGTAAAAGAGGAAACCCATACTTCTGCAATATATAAGGGGTAATACACATATATAATACCAAGACGTCAGGGAAAGAGCAAAGCACTAAATAAATAGTGTTCCCCTTTGAAACCCTGACACCTGCCAACAAATATACGAATAGATAGTACAGTCGGATATTTGTTAGTTTGAACCACTTTCTAAGTGGTTCACTAACACCTAACCGATTAAAGTGGTTTCCTAATGCATACTCACATATTACAGTCATATATGTTTTAGTCTGTTCGAGTTGACCGGAAACAGCCAACTGACTATAAAGATTTATAAAATCAAAGTACTAGGCTTGCGCTTACAAATGACAAAGAAATCAAATCCACTCGCTCAAGCGATCTTGCCAAATATAATGCGCTAGACAAGGAAGTATCAAAACAGCATACTGGCGCGGGGAGAAATGTTTTGCATTGAACACAGTACGAGGAGTCCTATTAAATAGCGGAAACCGCCAGCTAAGAGGAGTGCCTTTAGAAAATGGAGACACAAAATCCGCTCCAAACCAAGACAAGAATTTACAAATTAAACATAACGTTTGAAAGGAAATACTAATACAAAATATATGTATAAAATGTATCTACAAAATTGCGCTAGAAACTAGCAAATTCGGGCAGCAATTGCAGAGCTAAATAAACGCGTGCGTTCACTTTGACTACTACCACTACTACTACTACTACCACTACTACTACTACTACTACTACTACTACTACTACTCCTACTACTACTACTACTACTACTACTACTACTACTACAGCTACTACTACTACTACCACTACTACTACTACTACTAAAACTCCAAGCGAAAGGCGTGCTCTATGCGCTTACAAAACGACGAAAAACGGAAATTTTAAGTTAACAGTTTTGATGGCATTGGCTTAAAAGGATGGTGTTCAGTCTGAGCTTAAACAATGCCAATGTAGGACAGGATTTAACATCGAGTGGAAGCAAGTTCCATTCAATAGCAGCTGCGTATGAAAATCTTTTAGACCCATAGGATGTCATACGGGTTAGGGGAACCTTTAATTCATTTTTATTCTCAGATCTTAGTGATCGTCCAGGAATGTATGGAACTGTTAGTTCGGAAAGGTATGAGGAAGCAGTTCCCGCTCTACACTGGTACGTCAGACAACGAATTTTGAAGCGAATTCTTTGTTCGATCGGTAATCAGTGTAAAGCTTTCAAAATAGGAGATTGTTGTGCATATTTGGGACAGCGAGAAATAATCTTGGCAGCAGTGTTTTGAATTGCCTGCAGTTTATTGATGAGCACCTTTGGGGTACCCATCAATAAACTGTTGCAATAGTCTAAACGAGATGTTACAGTGGCTAACACAAGTTTGATGGTGGCCTCTTTGGTTAGGAATTTCCTGATTCTACTTATGTTTCGTAATTGCAAGTAGCATAATTTACATAGGTAATTTACATGGTTTTCCATGGTTAGCTCACTGTCTAGCCATACACCGAAATCTTTGACAGAGTGAGACACCTGAATTGAGCTGCAGCCAATAGTTATGCTATCTATTTGAGACTTCACACGCCTATTTGCAGGACCTATTAGGAGAGCTTCTGTCTTATCGTCATTCAATTTTAACATAGTTGATGTCATCCACTCTTTTATGTCACTGCAACAGTGTGATAGTTGTTCAGCGGTCACGCCAGCATCACCTGCAGACGGTAGGTAGCTATTTATCACTTGTGTCTCATCCGCGTAGAAGTGGTGGAGAAGACCATGATGGTCGATGATTGAGCCAAACGGTTTAGTGTACAGAGTAAATAGCACAGGGCCCAGTACTGAGCCCTGAGGCACGCCATACTTAAGTTCAACCGAATCGGAGTAGTTACCGTTTACATAGACCGTTTGGTATCTATCTGCTAGGTAAGACTGAAACCAGTTTGACGCACTTCCTCTTATTCCGAATTCGTTTTGAAGCTGTGACAAGAGATTAGGGTGGTCAGTAGTGGCAAAGGCTGCACTAAGATCGAGAAGTAGCAGTAATGCTACATTGCCATTATCAACGGAACAGTGGAGATCATTTAAGACTCTAAGTAGGGCAGTTTTTGTGCTGTGACCATGTCGATAGGCAGATTGGAAAGGTTCGTAGAGATTGTTACTGTTTACATGATCAGAAAGTCGTTCACATGCAGCCCTTTCAACCAGCTTTGACATAAGCGATACATTGGATACAGGCCTGTAGTTCTTTAGGTTATCTTTGTCAAGGCCAGCCTTTTTCAACAGCGGACGGACCAAGGCACGCTTAAAGGTTTTTGGCACAATACCCGATTCTAAACTGGAGCTTATGATTGAAGTAATGGGAGGTAGTAGTATATCAATGTTATCTAGTAGCAATTTCGTGTGAATTGGATCAAGTGCACACTATGTTGACTTGGAGCTACGTAGTAATAACAACACGTCGCATTCGGAGAATGGCTCGAGACAGTCAAGATACTCATGGCACGGTGTAGATGAGACGCAGCTTAGTTTAACGGAATCTGACAGACTATATAGTTCATTACGAATAACTTCGATTTTTTCAGTGAAGAAGTGTGAAAACGACTGGACAAGTTGCATAGGATCACTATTATTGGGAAGTGATGAGTCAGTTTTCTTGCCCATCAGATCAAACATTAGTTTGTATAGAGCCTTTGAGTTGGATTCACTGGCTATTATTTTATCATTGAGGGATGCACATTTAGCTCTGGCGATAGTACTATAAACGCAGTTTCAAGCAGCACTATAGATTTGTCGGTGTATCTCTAGACGAGTTTTTCTCCATCTGCACTCGGCTATTTTCTTACCTGATTTGGCTTTGGCTACCTTTGGCGTGAGGAGCCACGTCGATACCTGCCTCTGTGAGATTGTTTTTAGGCGTTCTGGAGCATATTTATCCAGAATTTCTAATAACTCGGAATTATAAAGTTTTGCTAGGTCATCGCAGTTAGATGGATGGTGTTGCTTTACATTTCTCAAGATCATCACGGAAAGCACTAGTGTCGATTTTCTTGATATTCCTACAGAGCACTGATACCTTAGGAGGGGAGGGCATGTGTGCATTGAGACGTAATGGTATTAAGTAGTGATCTGACATTTGCAGGTCAGTTACTGTCACACTTTGAACACAATCCTCAGAGTCACGACAAATTACCCAATCAAGGGTGTGACCCAGTCGATGTGTTGGTTCATTTACCAGTTGGTAAAGGTTATGATTTGACAAAGTGGTTAGCATATTTTTAGTATCGCTGAGGTCTTTGTTATAGAAATGAATATTTGTATCACCATGAAGGAGTAGTCTACCGCTATGAATACAAATTTGATCTAGTAAACTAGCGATATCTTCGTGGAACATAGCAATCGTCAATATTTCTTTTTTGAAGGAGGAGAGCAGTATAAACACACGAAACGAGTCGATGTGTTAGCATGTGTAAAAACAAGTCCCAGAGTTTCAACTGATCGATACGTTGGAAGCGAATCAACACAAACTTTGATTTTCAAGTAGTGTCTATAAATGACCGCAATACCACCACCTTTTGATGCTCTAGGACAGTGTGCAAAGTGGTAACCATCAGGAGTGATAGCTGCTATTGTGGATTCGTCACCACAACGCTACAGCCAGGAATCAGTAATGATAATAATGTCGATACTTTCATCAATGATCATGTCTACAGTTTCACTAATCTTGTTTCTGCATGACGGAACATTCCACAGGGAAACATTTAATGTTGTTGAAATGGGTCTTGGATGGATCTGAAGCAAACCGTTCCGTTGCGGCTTTTTGTGTGTAGAAATTACCGTATGCTGGACCTGAAGCAGACCGTTCCGTTGCGGCTTTTTGTGTGTAGAAATTACGTTATGCCTGACTCTGCCAGCTCGCCGGCCGCGTATTGTTACTTGATCGAAGCATATTCCATTTTTGCGAAGCGAGCGGAATCAGTTTTTCTCAAGTCGGCGGAGTGAGCTGTTGTTCAGCACTGATTTTTGAAAGGCATATAGTTTCGAGGCCGTATAGCTAGGCATTGTCACAGGCGCAGATTCGGACAATGAACACCAAGACCTATTCTCTGAACACTTTCAATATAACCCGATTGCTAATGGCCAACCATATTTATAATGGTAGCTATTTGAACAAAATCTTTCAATGCTCGTAATAAACAATCCAAAAGTAACAATATACATCCAATATGACAGACGAGATCTAGAATCACTTATGCACATGATGATAACACTTTCATATCACAAACTTACCCATAACAGTGAAAATTAAGCCTAATTCACAAAAGAAATTACTAATGCAGCCATACATTGGCGCGTGCTAAGGAGTTAAGTACTACTACTACTACTACTACTACTACTACTACTACTACTACTACTACTACTACTACTACTACTACTACTACTACTACTACTACTACTACTTCTATCTTTTTTTGATAACATGATTAATGGATCATGCGGAAAAACCTTTCATATGCAAAAATATATATATAAGACTGACGTACAAATCATACAATGCATAAACAGTAAGCAATCACCAAGTGAAAAAGAACAATAACTTTAGAAAATAAATCACTCTTCTAGTACAAATAATATAATATCAAAAAAGATGCTCAAAATATATTATTACAATTTTCCTCGATAATAAACATTACGGTAAAGATGTTAAATGCAAAGACAAAAGTACTGACAAGCAAAATACATACACGCTAATCTAAAAACCCAGATGGTTTTCATAATGATATGGGTTTAATAAGTACAAATTGATTATCAACAGGGACAAAATTACCTCTCCGCCGTGTAGTTAAAAAAAATTCTTAGTTTCTTTGCTTTGACATACTGTACGTATCCCCCTGTAATGCTGCGTGGCCACGGTGCCTAGAACTGAGATACCGGCTAGGAAAATACTATTCGTATTATTTTGAACCGAAGAGCACCTGTACTGCCAAATGGTCCAAATGCCAATGCTAAAGCAAAACAAAATAACGACTTTATAATTTTTTCGCATGTATTCATTTTCCAGATCATGGAATACTATTTTCCTAGCCGGTATCTCAGTTCTAGGCACCATCAGATGAGCTTTGGCGTGTTCTACAAATGCCCAGAACTGCGACATGATACAACACTCGGCAAGCATGTGGACACTAGTTTCTTCTGAGCCCATATATAATATACATGTATTATTGTTGTCATAGCATAAGTTGGCTTTTACCATAAATTGTTTTACCCAATGTCTCCTATGGATTAATCTCCACACTGCATCGCTTGCCTGGTTTGGAACATGCGACAAATGTATATTCTGCCATATCACTTCCCAGTTGATAATAGCATATCCATATTGCCCCCAAAGCGTAGTGCACTTGGGGGCTTAGCCCGCCTTTCCAAAAGTAATTTATATCACGCTTTTGCTGCCATAGCACATGACAATTCTTTGTCATTATACATGATTTTCAACTTCAGATTAGTTTTATTGTTAGGTATACTGCATAGGGAGAACCATTCGTTTGGAAGGGCTGCTTGAATCCTATCTACAAGACGCTTCGCATCCATTGGTTGCAGATTTGTGATAACAGTGATCTCATGTAATCCCTTCCATTTCTGGGTAATGGGTCCATAATATCACAGACATTTAAATTCTCCTCCATGCCATTATTTGGTCATTGCCCCACATATTAACATTTACAACAGCAAGAACACTGGCGGAACGTGCCTATAGTTAGGAGGTGGGTCACTTGTACAAAATAGACTTTTCGCAGAAAATGGTCATATAAAACGTTCTATTGATGTTCTTGATACCATTGCTCACTGGTTGTTGGGATAAAGCAAATCAATAAGATATTTGAAAAGTAATGACTGTTAGACCTAACATGAACTAGATTAAGACGTCCTTCAAAAATATGATTTCTGCAAACATCCATAGTCACCAGGCATGTTTTTTACCTTACCAGAAAAAAATCCAAAACGATTTTATTATTCTCCTTTCCAACATGCCGTGGCATATAAATTTCGAATGCTGCATACCACAATAATTTGGATCAAATGTGTGTATTTATGACCAAAATCCTACCAAAAATTGTTAAATGGCGATGTTTCCAAGCAGTAAGTGTTTTATTCATCTTAGATATTCTTCCTTCCCAATTAAGTTCCTCATATCATGTGCGACTAAAGTGGATACGTAAGATCTTATTGGATTCATTTGTCCACTGAATACCAGGTGGTGTATCACATCTACCACTCCATTGTCCTAAAATCGACCAACTGATTGATTTTTATTAATTCTTAGACGAGACGCCGTTAA
>CM067365.1:59803979-59871784 GCA_034401795.1 Chaetoderma sp. LZ-2023a
ACGACACGACGATGTTAAGTGGTGGAGAAGACCATGATGGTCGATGATTGAGCCAAACGGTTTAGTGTACAGAGTAAATAGCACAGGGCCCAGTACTGAGCCCTGAGGCACGCCATACTTAAGTTCAACCGAATCGGAGTAGTTACCGTTTACATAGACCGTTTGGTATCTATCTGCTAGGTAAGACTGAAACCAGTTTGACGCACTTCCTCTTATTCCGAATTCGTTTTGAAGCTGTGACAAGAGATTAGGGTGGTCAGTAGTGGCAAAGGCTGCACTAAGATCGAGAAGTAGCAGTAATGCTACATTGCCATTATCAACGGAACAGTGGAGATCATTTAAGACTCTAAGTAGGGCAGTTTTTGTGCTGTGACCATGTCGATAGGCAGATTGGAAAGGTTCGTAGAGATTGTTACTGTTTACATGATCAGAAAGTCGTTCACATGCAGCCCTTTCAACCAGCTTTGACATAAGCGATACATTGGATACAGGCCTGTAGTTCTTTAGGTTATCTTTGTCAAGGCCAGCCTTTTTCAACAGCGGACGGACCAAGGCACGCTTAAAGGTTTTTGGCACAATACCCGATTCTAAACTGGAGCTTATGATTGAAGTAATGGGAGGTAGTAGTATATCAATGTTATCTAGTAGCAATTTCGTGTGAATTGGATCAAGTGCACACTATGTTGACTTGGAGCTACGTAGTAATAACAACACGTCGCATTCGGAGAATGGCTCGAGACAGTCAAGATACTCATGGCACGGTGTAGATGAGACGCAGCTTAGTTTAACGGAATCTGACAGACTATATAGTTCATTACGAATAACTTCGATTTTTTCAGTGAAGAAGTGTGAAAACGACTGGACAAGTTGCATAGGATCACTATTATTGGGAAGTGATGAGTCAGTTTTCTTGCCCATCAGATCAAACATTAGTTTGTATAGAGCCTTTGAGTTGGATTCACTGGCTATTATTTTATCATTGAGGGATGCACATTTAGCTCTGGCGATAGTACTATAAACGCAGTTTCAAGCAGCACTATAGATTTGTCGGTGTATCTCTAGACGAGTTTTTCTCCATCTGCACTCGGCTATTTTCTTACCTGATTTGGCTTTGGCTACCTTTGGCGTGAGGAGCCACGTCGATACCTGCCTCTGTGAGATTGTTTTTAGGCGTTCTGGAGCATATTTATCCAGAATTTCTAATAACTCGGAATTATAAAGTTTTGCTAGGTCATCGCAGTTAGATGGATGGTGTTGCTTTACATTTCTCAAGATCATCACGGAAAGCACTAGTGTCGATTTTCTTGATATTCCTACAGAGCACTGATACCTTAGGAGGGGAGGGCATGTGTGCATTGAGACGTAATGGTATTAAGTAGTGATCTGACATTTGCAGGTCAGTTACTGTCACACTTTGAACACAATCCTCAGAGTCACGACAAATTACCCAATCAAGGGTGTGACCCAGTCGATGTGTTGGTTCATTTACCAGTTGGTAAAGGTTATGATTTGACAAAGTGGTTAGCATATTTTTAGTATCGCTGAGGTCTTTGTTATAGAAATGAATATTTGTATCACCATGAAGGAGTAGTCTACCGCTATGAATACAAATTTGATCTAGTAAACTAGCGATATCTTCGTGGAACATAGCAATCGTCAATATTTCTTTTTTGAAGGAGGAGAGCAGTATAAACACACGAAACGAGTCGATGTGTTAGCATGTGTAAAAACAAGTCCCAGAGTTTCAACTGATCGATACGTTGGAAGCGAATCAACACAAACTTTGATTTTCAAGTAGTGTCTATAAATGACCGCAATACCACCACCTTTTGATGCTCTAGGACAGTGTGCAAAGTGGTAACCATCAGGAGTGATAGCTGCTATTGTGGATTCGTCACCACAACGCTACAGCCAGGAATCAGTAATGATAATAATGTCGATACTTTCATCAATGATCATGTCTACAGTTTCACTAATCTTGTTTCTGCATGACGGAACATTCCACAGGGAAACATTTAATGTTGTTGAAATGGGTCTTGGATGGATCTGAAGCAAACCGTTCCGTTGCGGCTTTTTGTGTGTAGAAATTACCGTATGCTGGACCTGAAGCAGACCGTTCCGTTGCGGCTTTTTGTGTGTAGAAATTACGTTATGCCTGACTCTGCCAGCTCGCCGGCCGCGTATTGTTACTTGATCGAAGCATATTCCATTTTTGCGAAGCGAGCGGAATCAGTTTTTCTCAAGTCGGCGGAGTGAGCTGTTGTTCAGCACTGATTTTTGAAAGGCATATAGTTTCGAGGCCGTATAGCTAGGCATTGTCACAGGCGCAGATTCGGACAATGAACACCAAGACCTATTCTCTGAACACTTTCAATATAACCCGATTGCTAATGGCCAACCATATTTATAATGGTAGCTATTTGAACAAAATCTTTCAATGCTCGTAATAAACAATCCAAAAGTAACAATATACATCCAATATGACAGACGAGATCTAGAATCACTTATGCACATGATGATAACACTTTCATATCACAAACTTACCCATAACAGTGAAAATTAAGCCTAATTCACAAAAGAAATTACTAATGCAGCCATACATTGGCGCGTGCTAAGGAGTTAAGTACTACTACTACTACTACTACTACTACTACTACTACTACTACTACTACTACTACTACTACTACTACTACTACTACTACTACTACTACTACTTCTATCTTTTTTTGATAACATGATTAATGGATCATGCGGAAAAACCTTTCATATGCAAAAATATATATATAAGACTGACGTACAAATCATACAATGCATAAACAGTAAGCAATCACCAAGTGAAAAAGAACAATAACTTTAGAAAATAAATCACTCTTCTAGTACAAATAATATAATATCAAAAAAGATGCTCAAAATATATTATTACAATTTTCCTCGATAATAAACATTACGGTAAAGATGTTAAATGCAAAGACAAAAGTACTGACAAGCAAAATACATACACGCTAATCTAAAAACCCAGATGGTTTTCATAATGATATGGGTTTAATAAGTACAAATTGATTATCAACAGGGACAAAATTACCTCTCCGCCGTGTAGTTAAAAAAAATTCTTAGTTTCTTTGCTTTGACATACTGTACGTATCCCCCTGTAATGCTGCGTGGCCACGGTGCCTAGAACTGAGATACCGGCTAGGAAAATACTATTCGTATTATTTTGAACCGAAGAGCACCTGTACTGCCAAATGGTCCAAATGCCAATGCTAAAGCAAAACAAAATAACGACTTTATAATTTTTTCGCATGTATTCATTTTCCAGATCATGGAATACTATTTTCCTAGCCGGTATCTCAGTTCTAGGCACCATCAGATGAGCTTTGGCGTGTTCTACAAATGCCCAGAACTGCGACATGATACAACACTCGGCAAGCATGTGGACACTAGTTTCTTCTGAGCCCATATATAATATACATGTATTATTGTTGTCATAGCATAAGTTGGCTTTTACCATAAATTGTTTTACCCAATGTCTCCTATGGATTAATCTCCACACTGCATCGCTTGCCTGGTTTGGAACATGCGACAAATGTATATTCTGCCATATCACTTCCCAGTTGATAATAGCATATCCATATTGCCCCCAAAGCGTAGTGCACTTGGGGGCTTAGCCCGCCTTTCCAAAAGTAATTTATATCACGCTTTTGCTGCCATAGCACATGACAATTCTTTGTCATTATACATGATTTTCAACTTCAGATTAGTTTTATTGTTAGGTATACTGCATAGGGAGAACCATTCGTTTGGAAGGGCTGCTTGAATCCTATCTACAAGACGCTTCGCATCCATTGGTTGCAGATTTGTGATAACAGTGATCTCATGTAATCCCTTCCATTTCTGGGTAATGGGTCCATAATATCACAGACATTTAAATTCTCCTCCATGCCATTATTTGGTCATTGCCCCACATATTAACATTTACAACAGCAAGAACACTGGCGGAACGTGCCTATAGTTAGGAGGTGGGTCACTTGTACAAAATAGACTTTTCGCAGAAAATGGTCATATAAAACGTTCTATTGATGTTCTTGATACCATTGCTCACTGGTTGTTGGGATAAAGCAAATCAATAAGATATTTGAAAAGTAATGACTGTTAGACCTAACATGAACTAGATTAAGACGTCCTTCAAAAATATGATTTCTGCAAACATCCATAGTCACCAGGCATGTTTTTTACCTTACCAGAAAAAAATCCAAAACGATTTTATTATTCTCCTTTCCAACATGCCGTGGCATATAAATTTCGAATGCTGCATACCACAATAATTTGGATCAAATGTGTGTATTTATGACCAAAATCCTACCAAAAATTGTTAAATGGCGATGTTTCCAAGCAGTAAGTGTTTTATTCATCTTAGATATTCTTCCTTCCCAATTAAGTTCCTCATATCATGTGCGACTAAAGTGGATACGTAAGATCTTATTGGATTCATTTGTCCACTGAATACCAGGTGGTGTATCACATCTACCACTCCATTGTCCTAAAATCGACCAACTGATTGATTTTTATTAATTCTTAGACGAGACGCCGTTAAGAAATCTGCTAAGATGTGTCAAGTTACATCAAAGGCGTTATCATTGCCAGCAAATACAGTTCTATCATTGTAATACTGTGATACCTTTATGTGGTTATCAAGGCCTTGAATGGGTATGCCTTGAAAACGCGGGTCTTCTCTAATCGTTGAGCCTAATGATTCCATTGCGAGTATAAACAGCAGTGGGGGTAACGAACATCCATGTCGCACATCTGCTCTAAGATAATGGGTTGACTTACATGATTATTTATCAAGTACCTACTACTAATACTATTATACATGATAGGTACCCATTTCATAAAATTAGGTCCAAGGCCAATATGTTCGAGTGAATTAAAAAGAAAATAGCATCCCAATCTGCGAAATGCGTTCTCATTATCTAGACTGATAACTGCTCCTGGAATGTCGTCTTTCCCAATTTGTTGAAAAGTATCCCTAATTTAAAACGTATTTGTTAGAATAGGCCGGTCTGGTATAGAGCATGTTTGAGCAGCGTCAATGACCTCATTTAAAATACTACTAAGTCGACTGGCAAGTGGTTTCATTTAAATAAGTGTATAATCAACTCATAGAAGAACAATCGCCCTGTGATTTCTTAAATTGTATACATTTTCACGACTGCCATTTTTTAATATTAGTCGCACGTATGCCACTGGCATTGCAGATGGTAGTTTCACTTGCGCGAAAATAGCATTAAACACATGAGTAAATTCTGATCCAATTAGATGCGGAAACCTTTGCTGATAAAATGCAACAGTCAGGCTATCTCCTCCTGGTGCCTTGCCTCGTTTCATTCTATTCAAGTCAAGTCACCCAATGTTAATTGGTGTTCACAATAATCTCTACTTCCATCTAAAAATATATCCTTGATATTGGCTAGCATTTCAGATGTTTTCGTATCAGCATTGTCATCTGATTTATATAACGATTGATAAAAGTCTTCAACCGCTCTCTTGATCTCATCATGATATGTACAATTCTGGCCATTTTTGATTGAATTCCTAATTCATTTTTCAACACGTTTAGATGTATCGAGATTATAGAAAAATTTGGTTGGTTTCTCACCTTTAAGATACATGTGTGTTCTAGATCCAGTAACTGCTCCCTCGGCTTTATATTTATCTATTTCAGTAAGGTCGTCTCTTACCTCGGTAACAATTTTCAGTTACCTGAGGATCACCATTTTCAACTCGACAAAACCCAGACCATGTTTAACCCAATTAACCTTTTCACATGTTATGTGCAACATGCTATGATCAGAGAATGTGACAGGACACACACCTGCATTTACCAGACTTCCTTTTAGAGCTCTATGCAATATATCCTGTCTATGCACGAGGCAATATGACCATTGCATGAATGTCATGTAAAATCATTCCCAGATGGATATAATATTCGGTAGCTATCAAGTATCCTTGTCTCATATTGTCTCTAGTCTATAGTGAGATGTATCCCCATAACTAGTGAGTGAACTCCTGTCTCGCACTCCGTCAATAACACAATTGAAGTCACCGCCTATGATAATGTTATCAGAATTATCCTCGACGATATATGCGATTTTAGACATAGATGCAGATCTCTGTTAATGATCAGCAGGAGCATAGAGTGGCAATAAGACCAAAAAACGACCCCATTATCTCAAAGTTTCCTTTAGCGCATCATCCAGTATCATCAGACGTAGAAGAAGTGATATTTATACAACTGAGGCATTTGGGAAGACAAAAAATTGCACCTCCAACACCCAGTTCAGCGGCAATCGAGTAAAACCGGCTTTATGTGCGCATTATTGGAAATTGGCAAATTAGATAACTGCAGTTGCATACATCATCAACAAGCAAATTACGTTCGGTATTCCTCATGAAATTGGTATCTCTATTTGAGAATATAACTTGTTATTTCTAATTCCTGTAATAGTCTTGAAAGCTTTCTTATGGATGCATAGTGCTTGACCGGAAAAAAAATCTCATAGCAAGCTCGG
The DNA here is from genome assembly GCA_034401795.1 of Chaetoderma sp. LZ-2023a. Lineage (NCBI taxonomy): Eukaryota > Metazoa > Mollusca > Caudofoveata > Chaetodermatida > Chaetodermatidae > Chaetoderma > Chaetoderma sp. LZ-2023a. The sequence continues at coordinate 59,810,549 of CM067365.1, forward strand.
GCAAGAGGGCGTGACTTGTTGCTCCATAATAACGAATACATAAATTCTCTGAGTAAGGTTGTGAATCTGGCAATGATATGTGACTGTGCAAATATCTTTTCAAATACCTCATGTGTGGATTGCTTATTATGTTAGGATTGCAGTCCACTGCAGTCTACACATTCCTTCAATAATGAGCATCAGTTTGTATTTAAACAAATCTTATGAAACACCATGACCCAGACGTGAACTATCAGAAGGCGTCTACCCCTTCATGGGCAGTACTAATGGTGTTCCTCAAAATAGTAAAACACTTTCTTAGAAGAAGCAGAAAAGGGTCTATATTCCAATATATCAAGATACGGTCAGAAACGCTTTAAACATCAATTAGTTTTCAACTTCAAAGTATATAGTCAGTGATAACATATATGTTCTTTCATAATTTATGAATAAAGAGTTGTTGAGTGCAATGGAGGCGCCGATTAGAGCTATGCCACCTATGTATAGGTCAGCTTCCTACACATATTGGAATTGTTTTACACATTGAAACATGACGCCCCATAATATAAATGTCAAGGTAACTATACAGGTAAACTGTTAAATAGTGTGAACCAGTTTCCAGTCAAATTAGTTTGAAAGTATTCATTAGAATGTTTGTTAATTTATAAATGCACCAAAGACATACAATCCTTGCAAAATAGTAACACACCTTTCGGTTTTTATGATGGGGTTTTAGATATTCTCAACCCATCTCTTGCTAAATTCCACTCACACACCGCTCATGTTGGGACTGATCGATCCCTGAATTCCCTGACTATCAATTTCCAGAACAGATTTCTGTTCACATTTATAGACATGTTATCTTACCCCTGAGCTGTACTGTATATAGACAATGTTATGAACAAATTCGATAACGCTGACTAGTACAGACCAGACTGAGTGGGGCTGTGTGATCTTTATTCATAACAATGTTCGGCGCTGGGGTGAGGGGAGGGAGGGGGCCTTAGCGAATAGAGAAATTATACCAGCCGTTGCCAAATTGCCTGGAGTGTTAAGCTCGTGTAAGTCGACTAGTCATTACAATTGTTTCCATAACTGGAACGTGCGCATCGTTATAGTGACCCGGGAGTAGAATAAACTTGAAACTTGTTGAACCTGTGTTAGCGAACATCCCCAGACTTTGAACCATGAAATGACTTGCTAGATAACCTAACCAGTCATTACAGTGACAATTCCCGAGGAAAATCCTATACCAGTCTGCAGACGCTCTCCATAACATAATCGAAATATGTATATGCAAATCTTAGTGTAATAATCTTAACAAAACCGTATCACAAATGTACTAGCTGTTATGGTCATGCATTATGCATCACGTTAGATGGTTCACCATAGTATGTGCACGCATGCATGCGCTCGTGCATATTTTCGCACGGCTATGCAGGCAAACTGTTGCATATTTGGAATACAAGCTGATGGGTACTTTCGGCAACAAATGCTTACAGTCAAAGTTTCAATATATTCACATGAATAGCAACCCTTACAATTCCATTGTATTTATCTTACTGAACTTGGTAAAATGGGCACCTGCCATAGAAATGAGCAGCCGCATCTTATATCCACAGCCGCCATGAGTGTTGGGTTTTGGATCAGTTCTATGATACAACAAATGCTTTTATTGTATCATTTATCTACTCGCTAGCTATACACCATTGCATAATAACTGGCATCCAAAGTGGTCTAATACCTGATAACTGCAACAGCTTGGCGTATTTGTTTGTAAAATAACTAGATAGACGTGAATGTACACCAGTTTAAGATGACCACACTCTATTGTACTCGGCTTATAAAGTTTGCAGATTTAAATGCAATGCTGCTGACATACTATGCATCGTGTGTGTCAAGAGCTCAGGGTATGTAAGCGTAAGTAATGGTGGATCTTCATACAGTTATGGTGACAGTAATTATATCCATCATGTAAATTTGATCAATTCAATATAATTTGCCAAAAGTTTACTTTCGTTCTTTATTTTATCCTGTATTTTGGTTCAGAGGAATGGTGTTACTACTATGCAGTTTAAATTTCTACGGAAATGACTTGGTCAATGAGGGAATAGAGTTTCACTTATATTCCGCCGATATTTAGGTAAGCTCGACCAACATTTAGCCCGTGATGTGATTCTCTGAACTCTCTGACTATCAATTTCCAGGAGATTAAACAAGTGACTGTTAAATATTTTGAAACTTATTTCACTTGGTGCAGTTGCTGCCGATGTCAGCATATGCAACATCATAATAAAGAAATATTAGTTACCTGTCCAGAACATAGACCAACATTTTCGGAAATATTCAACATCATGTTTATTAAATTGTCTATGTTAAGCAAACATCTAGATTCTCATAGATACATAATGCCGCATGATGAATTACTACAGCAAAATGGCAAATCCTATGCTAAATAATACACACAATAATTTTCTCATTGCATAATTCGGGATTGCATACCCTTACCATGTCATTCTTATCGACATATCTCGCTACAAAATAACTTTGGTTACGTCGGTGGCTCGAAAACAATTCAACGCATGACTAAGATTGCAGATTAAAAGGCCGCCCAGGAGATGGCATAGAGCATAACTGAGTTCCAAAAGGCTTCAAAAAAAAAGAATTCTTTGAATCTCATTATCGGATAGCATGATACCTCCCGTTACCTACTCAACCAGTTAATAATACAACCTGTTCATGCATTCTCCGATAGCAGGTATAATCGGGAGACCGCTGAAATGAAATCACTATTCCCACTGAAACGACATAAACGAATATTAGGCAATATGTTTCCTTAGATTTCTTTTATATTTCGGCATTGGGCCTACGTCCATAAGAACATAGATTCAACACTATTAACCAGATGCGTCTGCCCACGGACCCCCCCCCCCCCCCTAACACCCCCCCCCCCGCCACCACCGCCACCAGCAACGATAAATTCCAAGATTTTGAGACGCCAACGACAGTTATATGGCAACAGCAATACAAATCAACACATAGAATACCAATGCAGACAACGGAGCCGGATTATATCTAATTGGGCTCCAGAATTACGTGTGGGGTTCACTTAATTGTGCGGGTCAAGAATGGAATAGCTACTACTACTACTGCTGCTGCTACTACTACTACTACTACTACTACTACTACTACTACTACTACTACTACTACTACTACTACTACTACTACTACTACTACTACTACTACTACTACTACTACCACTACTAATACTACTACTACTACTACTACTACTACTACTACTACAACCACCACCACCACCACTACTACTACTACTACTACTACTACTACTACTATTAGCTGCCGCCACTGCCGCTGCTGCTGCCGCAGCTGCTCCCCGCTATAATACATTCGTTAAGTGGCAGAATGAAGTTCAACATTTTGAAACTAATTTGATTGAAAGATTGTCGTTGTGCCTAAGGCAATGCCAGCTTCCAGTCAAATCGGTTTCAAAATAGTCAAATATTTTACATATATCATTGCTGCAAACTCGAGATACTGGGATACTTGGGTGGCGGCATGGGGCTGTGGTCCCGTTATCCCTTGCCCTAATCCGGCTCTGACAGGCGATACTATAATCTGGAGACAGAAATAACCTGCCACCCCCCTAATACCCAAAACGGGAAATGATTATTTTCAGTGCCCATTATTCCTCATCGATGTGTATGCAGTCTCCTGTAAATAATAATCAGTTTAACCATGGAGGCCATGTACTATTTATTCGGTTAGGTATTGGTCATATGTTGTTGTTTGTGTTTGATATAAAAATGACAGCAAGAGCATTTTTGTCAATTAACTTCGTAAATATGCAATACCTTACTCCAGTGATTACATTAACATAGGGAGAGATGTTAGGAAATGATGTCGACTTATGGATGCACACATCCAGATCATCTTCACACACATGTGCACCGACGCAAGTGCGCACACGCGCACACATGCCCGCACGCGCACACACACCCACACACGCGCACACGCTTTAGTAATAGCATGGAATACGTACACTACAGTAACCTGTCAATATGAGCATTGCTTGTAAGCTATGTTTACTTATTGATATAGCCATGTTATAGTCTGCCACGTTATGAAATGTAAAACTTGTGTCAAGAAATACATTTTAATTTGCAATTTGGAAATACACATTGAAATAATACATGTATTCCTATTTTAGAATATATCTAAATAAAATTATCCAATACAGATATCCACAACCAGTTTGAAGAGAGTTTGCTCTTGTGTTGAGAGATCGGTTTCTAACAGAGCACGACGCCACGCCACACGCGAGTATAGCAATGCTACTGTCTGATAAATAGCAGATAAAGACCGAGCGTGTGAGATTAACATCTTTGGCAACATATTCTAGGATCGATCGGCCGGTGCTATAGTAAATTACATATACAAAAGAGTGATGACCCAGTCTTTGAAAACTGGGCAGTATCAGGGTAACGCGCATCTATAGCCACTGGCATGATGACGCCGAAATGTGCCAATTCCATTGTGTGTGCAAGCACACGCTGAGTAATGAGCTGAGCATTGAATGTGCGCATGCCTACTCTAGTCAGAGTATAGCACCACAACTGCCACTCAATAATCAATTAATCTATTTTTATCTTGCAGTCAGAAGAATACTCAGACACTGGACTTTGCACGTGTGTATGTCAAATAAATGTGAGCTAACTGGTGTATGATGCCACCAAAAAAATGCCTTTAATCCGAGGTCATATCTGTAGTTTTACGAGACCTGTGATTACAATGCTTCTTAGGGAAATAATCAAAATGAATAAGCTCAGTTACTACAATTACTGATGGTCGCTTATGCATGTGAGTCAGTGTAGACAGAAGCACGCCGCCCACATAGCTTGAAAATTTCAAATACTATTGCACCAGTATACTTACTGGGAAATGATATTATGTATAGAAGTGTGGTCACTCTGTACGCGTATGTGTAGAGCAGACACGCAGGCAGACATTCAGATGAGCCGACAAGCAGGCTGACAGGAACAGAGCCAATTGGCAGGTAGTGAGACGTGTAGATGGGAAGGCGGGCATGAAGGCGGGCATGAAGCAAGCCAGCAAACAGGCATGGATGGGTGCTGGTAGGCAGTCAGGTAAGCAGATAAGTAGGCAGGCAGACAGGAAGGCAGGTAAGGTGGCATCCAGGCGCTTGGTATGGCTGTTGATCTGTATATTTTAGTATTTCTGATGAAACCGCTTATATGGCATGATTTTACAGTAGATGCACCATAAGTAAATCACCATTTACTAGGGAGTGTAACAAATCCTATTCCATAACAGCAATGCACCAAATTGACAATGACAAACTGAGACATGTATTGACTAATCAAATCTTGCATAATGAATTCGGCGTTGTGTATCACCATTCATCGTTGAGGTCGACTACAGGAAATAGGTTCCTGATTCACTGAATTACATGACTGAGAACAGGAAATTAGTCTGTTTAGTCGAAGATGCGTCAATGTATCTTTTAGCTATGCCCCACCAGCTCTATCTGTGATCGATCCACGCTTTGCCTGTGTTCATATCAACAGAGCCATGCATTCTATTAGTCTCAATTTCTGGGAAACTATACTGGTAAACTAATGGATATTTTGAAACTGGCTTGAATGTCTGCTGATGCAACAACATCGTCCAGTCAAATTAGTTTCAAAATAGTCAACAACATTTGTATTAAATAGTAAAGAGATACAATATGTACAACTTGGTGGGCTATTAAGCGTTTATGATGAACTAAAACACAACATTCATGAAGTAATTGATTATAAGATCAGCCTTAATATGACTTAGTTGGTTATGACTTTATCTGATTGATCGATAACCTTGACATGTCTGAATAACCCAGCGCCCATGACACATTGATGGGCACTGCTTAAACCTTTAACCACCACATAGCAAACGACAAATTACCTCTTATGCATAGGATATTATACTTCGAACCTAGTTTGACACGAAGCTTCTTCTGACAGCAGCAAGGTCTTGTTAACTTAGTTTCAAAACATGCGGCAGCTTTGTTGTAGAGTTTGCTTGACAATTAAGTATGTAAATTAAAAGGTTTATTCAGCTGAGCGCATAGACTTGGACTTGGATCACAACTGTGGCTCAATGAAATGCCATTCTCTACTAAATATCTGACCTGTAACAGTAAGTTATTTAAACTCGCATGTTATCAATAGACAACGGTGCTGGCCAATTGTCCACCAGTAGCTTATGGCATAAGCCGCAAGAGCATACCCTGCCATTTGGTCTGATAAATCCTGCAATAATTGTCTGAGCACCACCACTTGATAATATAGCTGCTGTACTTTAATGAAAATGACACGACGTATGGGAACCTTATTGAAGCTATATGGTTGAAGTAAGTATGTACTACACATACCATAATGGCGCACATGCATAGATAGGTATTTGGGTTGATCTGTTACCTGATAATTGTGTTTCTGGAAATGTGTATTGTGACAAGTCTGAAAATAAATTAAACAATTTCTTAGGAGAGCCCCCAAGCAATTCTGGAGTGGCATTTCGTATGCCTTTCATCTGTGAATATCTGTGATACAGCAAATGGTTCCCTTCAACCACGTCAGAGAAGATGTAAACAACGATATGAGAGTAAATATGCAAGATAGACTCAGAAGTTTTAAATTTGTTTAAAATTAATTTCAAGTCCAAGATAATGATGTTTTTTATATTTTTCCTCGTTATTTTTTGTTGCGTGTTGGTCAGCCTTCTTAGCAAGTGAGGTGTAAAAGCGCGGAAAAGGAACGGCTGCAAATGGGTCCCGCAAATGGGTTTCACTGATCTGCCTTATTGGGAAAATGTCAAAATATCAGTGTATATGATAAATAGAATTTCAAACTCGCCAAAGCACGTCGAATGTGATCATATTTGTCTCAGTTGATATTAGCGATATTAAATAGGACCTCGTTCCAGATCCTGTATATGTGTGCTACTGTAAATGGTTATTATAGCATAACTTTAATAACACTGGTCTCTAGTTCAATGTTATTTTGTTTTGCAATCATTCTAGGTTAATTCTGATCTGTACCTCAGCTGTATTAGTTGTGTCAAATGCTACCTGAGCAAGAAATCAATGTGCTTCTTCTGGCAGATATACTTTGTCCATTTTTCGATAGGTGAATCCAGTTGTATCTATGCCCCAGCAACCTCTAGCTGAGCTGACACATGATTTGCCAGCCTTGGGATCAATCGATACCTGCACTCTCTGAATCGCTATTTCCAGAAACCTATACATGTAAGCTGTTGAATATTTTGACATAATGGATTATGACGGCAGCCTACATGTGATGATGTTGGCTATGACGTCATCGGTGGTGGGGGCGGCCGTGGTGGCGGTGGTGGTGGAGGTGGTAGTGGGCGTCGTTGTTGTGGTGGTGGTGGCAGTGATGGCGGTTGTGGTGATGTTTCAATTGGCGGAAGTTGTGGTAGTTATGTTGGTTGCTGTTGTGGTTGCAGTTGCAGTAACTTGCGGGAGCAGTTGTGGTTGCCATTGCGGTTGCGGTTGTGGTTGCTGTTACAGCTGGAGTGGTGTTGTTGGTGATGGTTGTGATAATCTGGTCTAGTGATGGTATCCGTGGTGGACGAAAGAGAAACGATAACAACACCATCACCATCATCAATGTCAGCATAAGCTAATGACGTTATGCCATAAGCAGCGCCATGGCCCAGTCTACTTAGTTTGCAACATATTCAACAGCTTACCTGTATAGTCTTCTGGACATTGATAGTCAAAGCGAAGCATGGGTGGAGCTTAACTATGGATGGGTGGTGCATAGTTAAAACTGGAAAAGTCAGTTATTTGCAATACGTTTCTATATCGATACTATCTTAAGCAAATCGCCTATAGAAATAGTCTGACCTGCAAACATTTGCCTAGACAGATAGTGAGCTGATGCTATTCACTCGACACGTCTTGTTTCAACACAGTCTGCTCATTTTTCAATTGATGGTCATTGGCATTGGCATGAGCGTATAACCATGTGTATGTGTCACGTGGATGTTCATCAGTGTTAATTAACAAAACCAATATTACTGTTTTAAGTAGGATACGTGTGTCTCATGTTAATATCAATTGATTGTTATTTCAGTATTGGTAGCCATCAATGCAACCATTCACGTTTATAATGAGGTTGATGATTATAATTAACATAGGCTAAGAATCCTGTCTACATATAATGTGTTCTATGATTAAATGTAGACATCACATTATATATTACAATGTTCATTTCGTGATGTCAGTTTTATACAGTTTCATTAAGGTTTGTTACTGAAAATTTACGTTACCATATACAATAACACGGTTGATAGATTATCGGTAGCTGCTGGTTCCAGAATTGTTGGGATTTTCCAGATTGTTTCGGATCACCCCAAAAGTTGTGTAATCATAGTATTTGGTCACAACTTGTACTGTTTTAAGATTCAAGCCAAATCGGTCCAATAGTGTCCAAGATACCTACATATCCAAAAATTGATCTGATTCGCACCTGGGTTATTTTTCTGGATCACTGCCCATGTTTGGAAATCCTCTGGTACCGCAGCCCAAAACTAACTTGTGTGACTAACTGGCTAACTAACTAACTAACTAACTAACACACCAATGGAGATGACAGTTTATGGAGATGCTACCCACATCTAATAATAAGCTATATACGGTGGCACGAATCGCTTGCTAATAGACGGATCAATTTCTAGATATATACCTTCGATTTTTAGTTAATCTCCACTCACTGTGTCTGCTCTGCCAGCTTTGTATGCACAATTGATGAACCCAGTTCTCAAAGCAGTTACTATGGCAGCAACATGGCTCAGTCAATCTAGTTTTGAAAGTTCACAACATAATGTTTATTATATAGTAAATCAATCAACTTGGAACTTGGCGGAGTTCTCCAGCTTCACGACAGAGTAGTGCCTGCCAAGCTATATGTGACGTAATTTATTATGCCGTCAATAGTTGTGTGGCAGATCGGGTCCAACCATTATGGTGGATGTGATGAAATGATGTGTAAACAATTGCCTGATATAAAACAGATTACCTGTCATAATTTCGTCATTCTTAACAGAAACTTAGCAAACTAAATATTTACATTTATATACATCATCAGCATCCAAAATAGCTTGAATAATCTTTATGGAAATCATATCTCTATTTATAAATAGCGTCCATATTCATTTTGGAATTCATATCACTATTTGAGAATGTTACTTATTATGTTTAGGTCCTGTACTATTCGTGAAAGCATTCTTATGGATATATAGTGTCTAATCGTCAATGACAACTCTTGCTACCTTGTACAAGTGGGTGTGACATCCCAATAACTAATACATGGATGCTTGGAGTCAGTTTATCAATTACGCATGAGTATATGACTGTGTAAATGCATCTTAAAAGAATCATGTGCTGGTTACTTGGTAGGGTCGCAGTCCACTGCTGCTTAGAAGTTCATTCAATAATGGGCATCAGTTTGTATTTACAGAACTCTTAAGAAATAGCATGCATCAGACGTGGACTATTACACGGCGTCTATACCTCCGTGGATTGCACTAATGATGTTCATCAAACGTATTAAATCACTTCCTTATCAAAGCTGTCTCCATTTCAATATAGCAACGTAAGGTTAAGAAAGTCAATTTAACTGTGTGGCAAAATTAACATCAAGTATTCTTCATCTTCAGAGTATATAGCCAGTAAGAACGTGTGTGTTCTTTCGTGATTTATTAGTAAAGAGTTGTTGAGAGCAATGGAGGCGGCCATTCTAGCTCTGGCCACCTATTTATAGCCCATCTTCTTCCACGTGTTGGAATCCATTAAAAACATTGCATCATGAAGACCCTAAATCTAACTCTCAAGGTAACTGCACAGGTAAACTGTGAAATATTATGAAATAGTTTCTAGTCAAATTAGTTGAAAATATTCATTAGAATGTTCATTAATCTATAAGTCCATCGCATACAATTCGTACATATTAGACTCTTCGATTTTTGTGATGGAGCTACGCCATATTGATTATGATGGCGGCTATCAAGTGACATATTCGATTATGACGTTAGACAATGGCCCAGTTTTACATATGGTATGCCCATCTCTAGCTGCGTTCCACTCGCACATCGCTCGTGTTGGGATCGATTGGCCCATGAACGTCCTGGCTATCAATTTCTAGAAAAATATACAGGTAAGCTGTGGAATCTTTTGAAACCAATTTGACTGGGTGCGGTTGCTGCCTATGGCAGCAACCGCGCCCACTCACATGTGTTTCAAAACAGATGTGTATTACATAGTAAAGACATACGATTCGTACAACAACGCTTACTCCATCTTCAAGTAGGCGTTCGTGGCATACTTGCCTAAGTCACCCATGGCGTCATTGATTATGACAGCATCCTACACGTCACCAAGTTGGTTTGACAACATATGAGTGATGGATAGACTGGAAGGCTTCATTGAGTGACATATCGGATTCCTCTATTATGATACTACATCGCATACCCATTATGTGAGGGCATTGCAGCCATTCATTTATTCTATTCGAATAATATTGCATTCATTTAATCGATAGCGAACTTTTCAAAAACTAAGCCCAGTGCATCGGGATGCCGATTTCCCAAGCTACAATAGATGTATGGGAGTATCCCAGTGAGGTACTATTAATTTTGATAAATGTCTAATAAAAGGTATCAATACTCTGCTCTGGGATATCATCCATAACAAGACACGCTTGAGTAATGTGCTAACAGTAAATTATGTCAACAAGCTTAAGGTTAATAGGAAATTCCCCGATTCAAATTGATAAATGTTGACAATTGTCTAAAGGGCGAACAAATATACACCCATAAGTCATATTAGACAACGCAGTATTCATTGATGAACGGGAATGTGGCCCTACATAGTCTCTATGTGCATGAGCAGAGGCAAAGTATTATACACAGTCCGTTGGAGATTCTGTTAACTTAAGTCAAATCTGTACCACGTAGATAAACTAGTGATTGAAAGAGAGGAATATTACTATTTCACAACGTAATGCATCGTGATGCTCCATGAGCAAGATGCTGATGTTGGCAGGCTGTGACTGCACAGCATTGTGCAAGTGTATAAAGTGAAATTATATTCTGAATATTCGATGCCCATGCCTACTTATGTTCCCATTTCTTTGCATGCGTTGGTAATGATTTGAAACGAGGAAAGCTGAAATCCGAGATTCTAAATGTCAAGGTACATATTCAGACTGTTTATTATTTTAAAACTACTTTGGGTTGTAGATGATATTTCCGATGGCATCAACGTCCTCCAGTTAAAATAGTTTCAAAATATTCAATAGAATGTGTATTAAATTTAAAATTCATTAAAGACACGCTTTTTCGGTTTCGTGACGGAGATACATTATTGTGTCTGTGACGTCAGCTAACAAGAGATATATTTTAATTATAGCATTCGGTGTATCGTTATTTTATTGATATTATTCAATACAATTTGTATTAAATTCTAAATGGTTATTTAAAGAACGTTTTCCGGTTGAGACCGTTAACACGGAGATCTTCAGCTGCAAGGACCAAGAATCAATTTGTGAGTGGTATTTGTGAGAGGAAATTAGGTGTCGAACTATCCTAACATACACATCTCGAAACTGAATTATCTTTCGAGTGTATCCTAACATACACATATTGGCATAGACACGCATTAGCAATTTATAAATATTCGTTTGACATGTCTTGTTTCCACACTGCCTTACCATTTGTTTAGTGATAGACGTTGAGATTGGCATAAGGCTAGAACCATGTTTATATACGATATGGATGTTCCATCAGTGCCAATTAACAAGGTCAATATTCCGGGTTACAAGTAGTGTATATGTGCCACATGTTAATGCCAATCGATTGCTGTTCATCATTGTTAGTCGGCAATGTAACCATTCCCTTTGGAAATTAGATAATTGAGTGTGTGACATGGTGATCCCATGGGATAGAATTAAAGGTGTTAATCCCCAAATACCTTGAGAGAGTAGACAATAAAGAGACTGATAGACGCATCGCAGCGTGGGAGGCAGGTGAGGATGTATTCTGTGGATAAGTGGCAATTGAAATATCAGTTGGACATAGCTGTTCTGTGCTTGGCCTTCCCTGTATGAATCCATGTCCAGTTGCATTACATACCAAGAAACGTGTATCTCTCTATTACGACCATTTTGCATGGTGCAAAACTATTATGTCCGGCATAATCTACCTGGCTCAGTTATGGGTTTACTCTCCTCTCCCTCACCCTCTGACTATACGCGTTCATCACCATACGTCACACTATTAGAACATGTAATTGAAGAATCCAGTTGCAAAGCCAATCATATGACATCATAATCTATTACGTCACATATATCATAATAACGTACGTCGTGAAGGCCGCGATTAGGTCCCTTATAAACGCTTAATGGTCTGTCAAGTTGAGCGGATTGTAAGTCAACAAATTGGCAGGGCGCCATTGCTGCCATAGACACGTCGCGGCGTGGGGTACAGGTGATGATGTGTTGGGTTCAATGCATAATTCTTGATTGAAATATCAGTACCACAGGCAGCAACATCGTCCACTCAAATTAGTTTCAAAATACTCAACTGCTTAGCCGCATAGGTTTCTGAAAATTGAGGTTCGGCGAGTCTATGGATCGATTGATCCCAAGACGGGCAAAGTATGGGTGGAGCGGAGTCAGAGAGGATAGGGGCATAGCTAAACCTGGATCACTCCATTAGCAACATGTATCCTATTGCACATTCACAAATTGGAAGAAGCTCTACTTCATCAGATTGATCTCAAGTTTGAACTTTCTAAGGCACTGTGTAATTCACATAGCCCATCTGAGAATGAACGTGTTGAAGAAAATCATTATGAATATTTGCAATAATGTGGCAACAAATTATACAGGTAGTCCTAAATGCTAAGGACACTTTACGACATCGTGCAGCCTTGTACAGAACATAATATTATTATATAGCCTGAAATAACCGATAATCCGCGAATCATCAACCTACATTGCTCTGATCCAGTAACCAATATTCCCTCGGTTGAGGTGATTAGGTCGCTAATGTTATGTGGGAAATTATTCAGATTACCGTCTACAACTGTATACACGATTTCTCTTCTGCGAGCTGTAAAATAAAAGCTAGTTGGTGGATGGTTATCTGGCTTTCGGCTGATTATAACTTCCTATTACTCAGGGCATTACTCTCGATGTGTCCTCTAAATACGATTAAATAGCTGTTCGATAATACCAATATATGCATTAAACAACAGTTGGCGGAATTGTATTCCTGTAATTACACTTCCACAATCTTAGAACATTGCGCAATATAAATTAGCAGTAAAGGTGCGACGAAAACGCAATTTCATTTGCCTAACTCATCGATAACTGGGTTTCCTCTGAGAATTAGTATTGCCAGTATCCTCGTTTTTTCTCCTCTTTTTTACCACTTCAAATTGTAGAAATACATCAGTTATTCTAAGGTTCCATTATTCGTTCCATTTCCCGTCATATTTGCTGGTGATGTGACAATCTACAACACCAACATCGGTTAGAAACAATCTTCTCAAATATATAATAATGGGTGACTCCAGTATTAGCTGGTTAAAATTCGACTGTGTGCCAATATTATTGCTGTAAACATCAATGGAGGAATCCAGTTATAGCCATGGCCTACCCATCTCTAACTAAGCGCCACTCACGTTCTGACCACATTGAAATCAATCGATCCCTGCACCCGACAAATCTCAATTTCCAGAAAGCTATACGAGTAGTTGACAGAATGTGTATTAAATAGTAAAAGACATACGATTCGTCCAACTTGACTGACTAAATCGCGTCATTCATGACGTAATTAATTATAACGTCAATCTACACGTGACACTGTTCTCAATTATCGAGCATATGCTTAATATGACAGGTATGGTCAAACACCATACCTGAGATTAGCCTGATTGTATTGTTCACTATGTGCAATAAGTCATGAACTTGTAATACTGTCTCTGATCCGCAACCTCACTGCGCATCTTTGCAAGGTCATTAGTCAGCCACGCTGATGTTATGCAAAGACATGAAATCCATGCGTATGTTAGGGAGAAAAACGAGATGGTGGCACAGTCAGTCATCAGCTTAGTTGACGTTCTTATTGGCATCACTCTCACATTTTAAAGCTAAATTCGACACTTGGCAATTGGGAATCGAAAGTGTCCAACATTGTTCTTGGATTAGCAACCAAGACACAAATCGATTCCCTTGCCATCCAATTGCACGATGCAGTAGTTAACGCCGCAAACATGATGTTATCAGCCAAGCCACCGATTTGCCACCTTCCATACATAATAGCAACAACACTGCTTTTGATAGACGCGATGCTGGCAAATGACCATTCACCATGATTACCTTCCAGGCATACTAGTTTCAAATAATTAAATAGAAATGCAGTATGTTAGAAAGAATGCACTGTAGTTGCGCTATATTAAACTGACTGGAGTATGTCTATCGGCCATCAATAACAGCATTACGTGTCCTTTTCTTCCCGACTGTAAGTGATCTGGAGCGAAATCGCCCGTTTCACTACAATAACCCATATCAGCATTGGAATTATTTGCGAAGATGGGTTAGACTATTATTTGTATGCAATAAGCCCGTGTGGCATGCGTTTTTGATCTGAGTTAAGAAAATGGAATTCTACAAAATTCCAGACTGTATTTGGATAATCTAGATCGAATAGCTTGTCAGTATTCAATGTGTATTTGCCCGCCGCTCCCCCCACCCCCCCCCCCCCGCATATCCCCCCCCCCCCACCGCCTTGGAAGATCTGAAAACTGAATCTGTCATAAGATCTATTCTCCTTCCCAGCAATTTTAGGAAGTTAGACACAGAACAACAAATCACGAGCAACACATCTCTAACTAAACGTCGTCTCGTGTGTCACATACAACAATCAATAGGTGTGCTTCAACTGTTTCTTGGTTCGGCTGGAAAATACGGCATTACTATGTTTTCAAACAATTTATGCAGGCGAAGCTACAGCCAGAAATTAGATGAATCCAATCTATCGATCGTAATCAACGAAGTCACACGTATGCTGACGTCATAATCAATTCCGTCATGAAGGAAGTAATTTGGTCTATTATAAACGTATACTAGTCCGTTACGTTGTATGCAATTAGGTGTGTTATACACACTTAATAGTCCATTAAGTTGGACGAATTGTATGCCTTTACTATTGAATAAACATTATGTTGACAATTTTGAAACTAGGCTGACTGAGCACTGTTGATGCCATAGGCAGCAACAGTACTAAGCAGCAACAGCACCCAGTCAAATGAGTTACAAACTATCCGACAGGTTACCTGCACAATTCTCTGGAAATTGAGATTCATCCAGTGCGCGGACCCCTCAATCCCAATACGGACACAGTGTAGCTTAGCTTGAGATGCTCGAAGATTTATCTATTGTTATCTTGGTACAATAATATAGTCGTGCACAATTTTATAGAAAACGGTAACATTTATTCAAAACTGCGTAAGTCATCAGAGACAGCAGACCCGCTCCATTGCATTTTTGTCACATAGCAAGTACATATTTTTCCAATGATTCTAATTCGTCCGTAATCTTTGGATTTTCAAGATGTTTCGGGACATGCTAACGATGTGGACTCCTCATAGTGTGAGGGCACACTCGTTCTTTTTCTCAAGGTTGAACGAAGTCGCACTGGTCAGTAATTTTATAGATACACATATATCCACAACTTCATCCGATCGGTTTTAGTGTTAACACGGCGGATGTTAGTTTTAAGACAATTGATGTTAGGATCTGACGTGGTGCTAAGGGACGGTGTTAACAATAACACGACGGAAAAAACTAAGGCCGTTTTCACACTAGAGAGTTAGCCAGAGTAACGCCATAATTCAGCATGGCGTTACTCCGGATTAACCCTCTTGTGTGCACACCTCCTTATACTAACACCAAGAGCTGACCTCACACAATGACAAGTGCACAAACGTAGTCTTTCTAGCAGATATGACGTACATATTATTTTCTGGTTTGATTCCCTAGCAGAGATCCAGAATGACAGAATTTGTCTATTCCTTTGACCAACTACGATACATCTTTTACAATATAGCACATGCTATCTTTTCTTAAAACTAATCTGGCTTGAAGTTGTGTGTTTCAAAATAGTAAACAGGTTATCTGTAAGCCTGTGGTGGTTTTGAAATTCAGACAGTGGGTCTCCGACGTACACAGGGCTACGCCTGTACTGGCTGACCGGCTCAAGAAACTTAAAACATGTGCTTATTGAATGTCCCTTTGCAGGCCCGGAGACAACTGATTTTGAAGATTTACGACTGGAATTGTTTGCTCGATTATCGAAAACTGTCTTCTCTTGGCCTGCAAATGGGCATTCCTCAAGACGTCTGCAGAGATCGGGTTCGTCATAAAAGGCTTAGGAAATGGTAATACCCGCAGTCCATACATCATCAGCCTATTATGCGAGATCAATGTTATTGCCAGTTCGTTCTTGGTGTGTCATCGATTAACGCATGACCATATTGGTAGTTAAGGACAGTACGTATGCCTAACTTTGAATACATATCCATGAGCACAGACAAACATCATCACTCCAGCAATGGCAGTGTATTGGGTTCATACGTGTCAGGCAGGCACTAAACACTATTATATTATCTTCATTTGCTTACTTAGCATCAACTAGAATTCGAATGGAGGGTTACAGTTTGGCAGTCAATCATATAACTTCATAATCAACTACTTGACTTGTAGGATGCCGTCATCATAATCAATTACATCATGAATGGCGTAGCCAGGTTCGTCACGATCGCTTAATTAACGACGGACACCGCCTTGTTGTACGAATTTTATCTCTTTACTATTTAATAAAGATGCTGTTCAATATTTGGAAACCAATTTTACTTGGCGCTGTTGCTGCTATAGAAATCAACAGATCACCTGTATAGTGTTCTGGAAATTAAGAGATACTCTACTCTTGTTCTATACTTCTTCAGTATAATCCATACGTTTACTGGCAAGGACCGCAACACAAAAACTAGTTGGAAACGAGAACACATTTACTGAAGTAATTGTACATCTGCGATGACTGGGCATTAAGGAATCGTGTACGGTCTCTTCTTATATGAACATTGAGCACGCCTGGGGTCGGCCTGGTGTCGACCCGATAAAACGATTAGGTATAGTCGCAGTTCAAAGATCCATAAACATGAAAATTGGAAATTTTAACCCGTCTAGGACCTTGCCCATAAGGAATATATTACAATTTCCATTTGAGATTATTTAGATCTCTCAATGTTCTAGAATATGACCATATTTTCGGGCAATCGGAATAAAACTCTAGGAGAAAGCGCACTTCAGATAATGCTCCCATATGTTTAATATGGGTGATATGTGGTACGCAAACGCTGATTGGACTGATAGCCAAGGCGTCAGGGAACATTTACTTGGCTGAGTGAGAAGAAGGTGCCCGAAATAAGTGCAGCAAAAGGCATCTCAATTTCAATATCTATCTTGATGATATCTTTTTAATCTGGTCCCCATACAAGAAAAGAATTTACTGAAACCCTAAACAACCATGTTCCTGACATTAAATTGAAAGAAACCATCAGTTATAACTTAGTGGACTTTCTGGATGTCACCGTTTAAAAAAGTTCAAAGTGTGGCCAATCTAGTTATGTAGATCATAATCTATACTTTAAGCCAACAGAGACTCACACCAGTTGCTTCACAAAAAGTAATTCCACCCACCCCACACTGTTGATGGGGTGGTAAACTTTAATGACAAGAAAGCACTGGATTCAGCCTGTTTGGTACTATTTTAATCTATGAAATCTAGAGGCTACGGCGCTCGCTATCTGCTAAAAATTAAGTCTGATGCATTGCGTACGATGAACTTAGATCAATATAGTAAAGGAGATAACACCAACAGAAAAATTAGGTATAATCGAGAGGCACCTGCAAATGGTGAATATCGAAGATGCGGAAAACCAACATGTAAGTTAGAACATTTTTGGACATTTCTCCAAGCCAGTTTTCAATAATTAGGTGACCATTGGAATTCGTGTTACGCGGCGTTGTGAGTAAATGAATGAAATCAATGATGTAAAGGTCAATGGACCTTTCCGGTTTTAGCTATTCCCCGCCCGTCTCTAGCTAAGCTTCACCCACACCTCGCTCGTGTTGGGATCGATCGATTTCTGAACACCCTTACTATCAATTTCTAAATATTTACACAGTTAAGCTGTTGATTATTTTGAAACTAATTTAACTGGGTGCTGTTGCTGCCTAAAATATTCAACAGCATATTTATTAAATAGCAAAGAATTACAAAGAGATACACTTCATACAACGAGTCGGACCATTCGAGATTTTGTGACGGTCAATATGGAACCGTTTGTAACGTAATGATTTTGACCCCCATCATACACGCACTGAGCTGATTATGACGTCATACGAGGTCTAATGACGGATGGGTACTCTGGAAAGGTGAATTTATTCCAAGAACAGGACATAAGAATGCACTGTATAAAGCAGTATGGCATTCCATTCCTTTACATTGATTTATATGTCAGAAATAGAACTGGTTCAAGATTAATCATCAATCGGTCTGAGAAGGTATTTCAATGCAATTATTTTGAAGACATAGCTGATTCTTTTCTAAATCTGAGTATCCTTTTGTAATATACAACTCTTAACAAGCCGCCTTACACATCGATGTATAATCTGCTTTATTTAAGAATAAGTGTGATTTCTCATTACATGTGGATTGTGATATCTACAGACAGGGTGTGTTGGTGAATCTGATATATATCAACAATCTTAGGTTATTGATCAATGGCCCAGGATGAAATGCGATTACCTATCATGCAATTTACTCCCCATAACCAACGGACTAAATTGTATAGGTGGCTACTATTGGTAGTATGTTTAAAATTGGTCACCAGATTGGTTATACGATTCCCACTTACAAACTTAATGAATGATTGGCAGACCTCTGGATTGCTCCTGGTGTCGGTTTTGAATGCGCATCTCCTCTGCGCAGCATTTGAGTGTGACCAATGGATTACCACTGGTCCTCGTGTGACGTCATATGACGTTATGCGTGTGCACCGTCCCTTTCTCTCCACTAGTTATCGTTGGCATTCAGCCCGCCAGTTCCCATTTTGCCCCATGTTATCAAGCTTTGCTTTTTGTTTCAAATGTGTAATTTCCCCCCACCTCTCCCTGGGATGTTAACTCGCAGCACAAACTTATAAACTCTAATTATGCCTGCCTAATGATATTTTAGTATTGCGTAAGTGTATGGTACTGTTACCTGTCATGGCCAAAACCATAAGCGTGGGCAAATGTCTTATCTGACATTCACGAGTAATGGCATTCGGCAATTGATGTGCCTTTAGACGAGTATCTGACACTTCAATAACTGAATAATATCAGTGATTTGCACCATGTTATAAACAATGCTGATACCGCCATGCTGATCATGGCTACCTTAATCAGAAGATGTGTCTTGTTCACGTTGTCAAATAATGGTGAATATATCCTGAACATCTACGACCAAAGAGTCGCTCAGAATTAATTGAGGAATCCAGTCTCTCGCGCAAACTTACGACGTCATAAATAATGCGTCACATGTAGACTGACGTCATAATCAATCCCATCTTAAATGATGCGATTTAGTAATTCATAAATGCTTAATAATCCAGCAAGTTGTACAAAATGTATGTCCTTACTAATTACTAAACTCTATGTTGAATTTGTGTAATCAATTTTGACTGAGCGCTGTAGCTGGCATAGTCATAGACACACCCACTCACATTAGTTTCTATATATTCAACAACTTACCTGTATTGCTTTCCGGAAATTGAGATTCGAAGAGCGCAGGGATCGATTGATCCAGACCGTGGAAAAATGTGAGTGGAGCTCAGCTAACGATGAATGTGACCAAAACTGGATTCATCGATTAATAATAAGTAGGTAGTACTCAGAATGTCGTTAATATGTATGATTACTGTATTCTGCGGTTGTAGTAGTAGAAACATCCTACAGCTGCAATCAGTTCTTCTTCGCTTTTGCCCACTGTCTCCTGTCCTCAGCCGAAATCCTTAGGTTCCCCAGGTCCAGTCTTGACTTGAGTGTACCGAGTCCTGCTTTCTTGAGATCACCTCGTAGTTTATGCAATGACGCCCTCTCCTGACTCTGAGTTGGGCGAATTCCAAGGCTCTCTGTGCAGTGTCTCTTCTGGCATCCTTAGCACATGGCCAAACATGGACCATCTTTGATGGGCAACTTTTACCGACAGTGGCGACGTATTACACATCTTGTATAGTGCATCGTTGGAAATTATGTTGTATGTGTTTGCTGTGGCAGGAATCGAGTTTGTCCGGAGCTGCCTTTGGAGCTGCCCAGCTGTTACAGTTATACAGCATCAAGGATACGCAGGTTGCATTGCATAACTTAGGCTCTTTATCATGGACATCTTTGATCTATGGACTGGAAGGCTATGTTCCCCATGAAGCAGCGTGCAGAAATGGCAGCAGTACTGCAAAGCAGTGAGCCCAGGATTTTACTTTTCCTCCATGGTTCGCCGCCACAAAGTGGGTCGTCATTTTCTAGTGTTCAATGCTTTGTCGATAGGTATATGTGGGTGAACTCTGTTTTGGATTCATTCATAGAGATTCTCAATTTGTAGTTTCCTTGCAGCTATTGAGAGAAGTTCGTCAATGGGTTTCTTTTCGTCGTCTATGAAGTCCACATCGTTGGCATATTCAATCTCTAGCGGCATGCCAAGTATTGACATTGGGTGGTGTGTTCTTGTGTGAACTTCCTCACACAGGTTTTAATGCGGCAGCAAGGCAGCAGGTGAAAAGCACCGGAGATAGACCATCTCCCTGTGCGGTGCCGATTGCTGTCTCAAACTATGCAGGCTTCACTGACTTGTCTCGTACTCTCAGCTTGGTGTCTGCAAGCAGTAGGCTCACTAGTCGCTCATCTTCACAGCAACCGGTCTGGCGTAGTACATCTAGGATCTTTGAGCATTTAATTGTGTCGAAGGCTCGTGACATGCCAATGCCCATTTTGTGGAAGTCCCAGTGTTTGGACATAACTAACGAGACAATCATGCGTTGCGCCCATACAATGTCTGCACAGCTGCGTCCATTTTCGAAGCCACTTTGACATGATCCAGTGAAGTAATGGATGTTGTCTCGGATGCTGCATAGAGTAACATTGGATAGGGTTTTCCGTATGCTGTTGAGCAGCACAATGAGCCGCGGATTGACTGGGGGCCCAGGTGGCTTCTTGGGCTTTGGGTAGTGCGATAAGGGTGCCTTGGCCCACAGTGTCGATGGGAAAGTGGTGCATAAAAGCTGAATTGATTAGGTGCGTGATCGGTTTTGAGATAATGTCACTTGCACATTTGAACAGTTCATTGTGCATGCCATCAGGTCCAGATGCACGTCCATTTTTCAGGACTTTAAGTGCTTTCTCAACTGCTGCTGTTTCAATTGGTGTTAGTAATGGCCTGGGGTCTCCTCTGAACGGGTACAGGGGCTCATCGTCGTTGTCAGTGAACTGTTCTTGAACCATTCTCAGATCACCTAGGCCTTTCCCTGGTCAGTTCCCGATAGTGTCCTTCCGAGTTGTGTACAGTGAGTGGTGGTGTGTAGTCAGTAACTCTCAGGGCTCGGGCTGCCCGAAACATCTTGTGACAGTCATCCGTAGCAGTTATTTCATCTGCTAGGGAATCTGCCTGTTGAATAGCAAGATCTTGTAAGCATTCGGCAATGTGGTGCAGAATAATATTGCACTCCCGGCATAATAAAGTGCGGTCTTCACTTTGGCCACTTTTCTAGATATGCAGCCGTAATTCTTTCTGCTCGGCTGACAGTTTTACTACTACAGGGTCGTCAGTATACCTAGTTTGGTTGTTTTCTAGAAACCTATGGTGCTGGTAGCGGATGAGTCCATAGATTTCAGTATTTTGTTTAGGGCTTCGTTTGGATCAGAGCTGACATCGATATTAGCTATCTAATCCCCGAGGGCTTTTTGTATGACATTTGAGTGTCAGTGTCGCTGATGAGCTTGGGTATGTTGTAGGTGACTCTACCCTCCTGCCTGGTAGGGTGTTTATATATTGGGTAGAGATCGTTCCTCTGAAGGCGTGTGATGACCAAGTTGTAGTCCGAATTGAGATCCGTGCCTCCATACGAACGAGCGTTCCGGAGTAAGGGTTTTGCTTC
Organism: Chaetoderma sp. LZ-2023a; assembly: GCA_034401795.1. NCBI lineage: Eukaryota > Metazoa > Mollusca > Caudofoveata > Chaetodermatida > Chaetodermatidae > Chaetoderma > Chaetoderma sp. LZ-2023a. The sequence goes on from CM067365.1 coordinate 59,832,888, forward strand.
TGTCTTGCATAGTATGAAGTCTATTTGGTTGAAGACAGCTGTTGTAGCCTTAGAACCTTTTGGGCTTTGTGATCAGTAATAGGTCCAGTCCTTGTTGTCCAGGGACGGTATGGGTGTCTGAAAGCCGTATTTGTGACATATAGGCTATTGGAACTGAGGAATGCCACCAGTGCATCTCAATTGCTGTTGAGTGTGCCCTCTCCATAGAATGCCATGCGTACAAGTCCTGAACTTTTGTCCGCAATTCCGACTTTACCCAGCTTGGAGTTGAAATCTCCACACACGAACAGTTGCCATCTAACTGGAATTGTAATGGCGAAGGTCAGTTATGCATAGACTGAGTCTAATATTGCTGGATTCTCTAAGGCTTTTTCGGTAGTTGGGCTGTATGCGCTGACAATTCGACACTTAGTCGTGGTATGTTTTCGCGTAGGTATAGCCATGTCGATGAATGCAATGCGATCGCTGACGTATCCACAACTAATGACATGATCCAAGTCCCTTGGTCCGATTACGAAGCCTAAACCCCGCCATGTGACCTGTATTTGCTCCATGAGCAGTAGCTTATGGCATGTCTCTAATTGCTGCTCTGAGTGTTTAGCTACTTTAGTCTCTTGAATGCATACAATATCGATGCTATAGTGTTCACAGGCTGCACATAAGGTTTGCCTCTTTGGTGTTGCACTCAGACGACGTACATTCCATGTAGATATGGTAAGCTCCTGGGATGATTGCGTCGTCTGAGGATGTCGAGCACAGTTTCTTGTTTGAAGAAGGGTAGATATAATCAGAGTTGCCTCTGTATGCGGATGTCAGCCCGCAATTGTGATGACTTGGTTTCCCAACAAAGTTGGTACCTACGGAGGAGGTCGGCGTGAAGGTGTTATCTTTCTCCCCCAGTTAGTATAGCATATTTAAAAATGTTAAACGGAAACACACCTTTAAGTTACCATCTTGTTTCGTGATTTGCACCTAACATAGCTGCATGATACTATTCTATTATACCAGTCTGCCGTGGTCATTGCCGACAAGAACAACAACATTAATTTGCTGAATTATGGCACTGACTAAAGAAGCCACTAACACTCAATAAAGGTCCCGTTTGGTTATGCGAATATATTTCCAATGGTGATAATTTGTACGCCTACATTTATCTTATGAAATACATTATCTCCACCAGCGTAATCTCCTATCACATTAGATTCGGACATATATATGATTAATGTGCTGCAATGTAATAACCCTCCCCTTAAACAGTATGCCATTAATTAGCAGAAGGAAGTTGGTGTGCAAAAGATTCCTGTTATCTCACTGAGAATACCATTTTCAAAATCTCATTCTGTGATTCGTTTGAAGCTATTGTTTGCGGAAAGACAGGACAGTTTTCTGAATCTATGGATGCCTTCCATCAATCACCTCGTATAAATATTGAAATATGTAAATTAATGAGCCATTATGCAATGAATTAATGCAATTTTAAATATGCTCCGCCCCCATATAGCTAAACTCTGTCCATGCTTTGCACGTATTGGGATCGATTTATATGCTGTATATATTTTGAATCTTGTTGAACACTTTAAAAGTAAATAGTCCGTAACCAGTTAAACTAGTTTCAAAATATTAAACAACACGTTTAATATGTTAAAGACATACACTTCATACAACTGACGTGCTATTCACGGTTCATGTTGGACTTAATTGCGTCGTGCATGAATTGTGATTGTGACGTCTGCCTACACCGGACGTAATTGATTATGGAATCATATACTTGACTTACAGATCGGACCCATCCATTATAATTGAATCCATTCCAATCGCTGCATACAAGGTCACAGTTAGTAGATCAGAATTGGTGCATGCATACGTTCAGATGTATGATTACTGTATTCTGCGGCTGTAGTAGTAGATATATCCTACAGCTGCAATCCGTCCTTCTTCGCTTTTGCCACTGCGGCTTCTCCTCAGCCGAAATCCTTAGCATCATCATGTCAATTCTTGACATGAGTGTACCGAGTCCTGCTTTCTCGAGGGTACCTCGTAGCATGCTTAGCATATTTATGCCATGACGTCCTCTCCTGGCTTTGTATTTGCTGGCTCCGAGTATGGTGAATTCTAAGGCTCTCTGTTCTGGTGTCTCTTTCGGCATCCCTAGCACATGGCCAAACATGGACCATTTTGCTGGGCGACTTTTACAGACAGCGGCGACGTATTACACATCTTGTACAGTGCATCATTGGAAATTATGCTGTCTGGCCATCGGTGTCCAGTGATGGTGGGTAGGTGTTTGCGGTGGCAGGCATCGAGTTTGTCTAGAGGTGCCTTTGGAGCTGCCCAACTGTTAGAGTTATACAGCATCAAGGATACGCATGTTTCATTGTATAAACGTAGCCTCTTTATCAAGGGAATCTTTGATCTACGAATCCATGGCTTCGAGACGGACTGGAAAGCTATGTTCCCCATGACGCAGCGTACAGAAATGTCAGCAGTACTGCAAAGCAATGAGCACAGAATTGTACTTTTCCTCCATGGTTCGCTGCCACGAAGTGGGTCTTAATTTTCTATAGTTTCATGCTTTGTCGATAGGTATATGTGGGTGAACTCTGTTTTGGATTCATTCATAAAGATAATCTAAATTTGTCGTTTGCTTGCAGCTATTGGGAGAAATTCGTCAATGGGTTACTTTTCCTCGTCTATGAAGTCCACATCGTTGGCATATTCCATCTCTAGCGGCATGCCCAGTATTGACATTGGGTGGTGTGGTCTTGTGGAACTTCCTCGCACAGATTTCAATGCGGCAGCAAGGTAGCAGGTGAAAAGCACAGGAGATAGATCATCTCCCTGTGGGGAGCCGATTGATGTCTCAAACTCTGCAGAATTCACTGACTTGTCACGTCCCCTCAGCTTGTTGTCGGCAAGCAGTAATCTCACTAGTCGTAGCTCATCTTCATTGCACAGTCCGTGTTTGGACTTGAGTACCGACACAAGCATGCGTTGAGCCCATACCATGTCTTTGCAGCTGCGTCCACGTCTGAAGCCACTTTGACATGATCCGGTGAAGTAAGCGATCTAGCCTCGGATGTTGCATAGAGTAACATTGAATAGGATACGTTCAGATAGCTCCCATTATACAGACTTCATATTTAAGTTGAATCTTAATGCAATCCCTAACCCTAACCCTAACCCCAGGCTCAAATATTGAAGGTAAAAGCCAAAGAATATGTGACAAACCGAAAATGCAACAGTTTATATATTAGTAAGTACAATGCATCTATTTAAGAACATGTCAAGATAAAATAATGCAACCGGTGAAAATGAAGAAAACACTCATGAATATTAGTTGAAATTGAATTCGGCGAGAAAGTCAATGTATCAATACGTTGATAAAACTAGGTTTTAGCTACCCAGATGCTCCAGCCAACTAAAGACTGGTTTTCCATTCGTTGTATGTTATTTTCATTGATTGGTTGACAAAGTAGTCAATTAATACACCTTGTAATTATCAGATTATATGTGTTTTAGTCAATGCCAAGGTCCAGGAACCCCCTAACCTGTTTCAAAATTTGGAAACTGCCTCATCATGATCTGAACTATTCATTTCTATATAGTGTATTTAATTTGGTATGTGTCAAGAACCTAGCATTAAAGTTCCGTATCGTTATGCTGTCTCATTTAGGCAACCATCTATGAGCAGATACATGCCAATACATTTCTGGGATTTCCGGAGCCATCCGATCTAGAGTTCTTGATCGATAATTAAAACACAAAATGGTCGAGAATTCTTCTTTTAATATGAAAGAAGGAGCCATAGATCAATGAATACATGTCGACTATAGGCAACATTTTCTGGATAGTTGAGTTCTAGAGTCATCTAAGTGCATATGTAAAAGTGTTATCTCACATGTTTGCAAAGACTGACTTCGAAATTGGCAGCATGGCTGTCTCCATTTCTTGAGATGGTGCTTGAAATCGCGATCCTTTTTGAAGCGCACAAACATGTCTAATTGGGATGCCTCTATAAATACTTGGCAAAAATACAGACACATGTAGCCTGTAAGTATTGATTTACTGTATGTCACCATTCTACATGCCAATAATAAGATAAAGGTATGATACCTTATACGCCGGTCGAGGAATGGAACCGGCCATGCAGATGTAATGCACATTCTTATTGATCCAAAATATTGTGATCCTATTGGCATGGAACAGGAATGCATATTATATGCATACGACCGCTTCTGTTCCTCGTCCAGCGACTTTGTGAGGAGCTTTACAAATGTAAGTTTAAGATCGTTCTCAATGGTCCGCCAATCAAGGTAAAACCCGTTAGAAAGGAAGGCCATCTACAACTAGACATATAGGTAACACTGGCGTGGTTGTGATAATTTAGCGCAGAACGCAATGTTTGTTTGCTAAGCAATCACTGGTATCTGAAGTGGGCATGCAGTACATTAATACTGACAATCTACACGTGTTTATAGGCAAAAATACTAGTGAGGGTGTGCATAGGGTTGGGCAACGTATGTTGCTGTATATTTGAAGTTATGCTGAAAACTGTTACTTTCTTCGGTGCAACACCTTAGAAAAACACTGGGTTTTTTGCAGATATATACCCATTGGAATGTAACTCTGCTGATGTAATGTGTGGACGAAGAGAGATGCTAAATCATCAAGGAACCGTAGATTACAAAGCAAACTTAATGCATGGACATGCATACTGACAAATTGGTGTGGAATTCCTGCGATGTGACGATTTGTGGGTCTGTTATATTTCGTGCTAACTTTTCAGCAGATACATGTGTCGCATTCAGCCATCGTTAATGTTGGCCGATGGTTTATTTTAATGAAACATGTTCAGTAGAGGAGTCCTTTACTATTTGCGATGAATGGCGAATATAGTAGTACCTGGAATTTGACCATTGACATTGTTTCGCAGAGGGGTATGATGCCTAGGTGCGTGTACGCACGTGCATACTGCTGGGCCAACATAAGGAAATGATCAGATTTGTATTTGCAATTGAGTAATAAAATACCAGAAACACATGCCTGCCTATGACTCATTATACAAAGTTAGTCTGGCATACTAATCCATGCTGTTAACAAGAAATGTATGGTATGAATTGCCAAACGTCTGAATGATTTGTTGACGCTATTGCGCAAATTGTTTAATTAGTAGTTAGTGCCGCATAAGTCGTGAACTAATGGGATTTAAGATAGCGTTCTCACATATCAATATCAGTGCATCTATGTAAAGAGAAGGTATATGAGAAGACTGGGCGAGAGAGAGAGAGAGAGAGAGAGAGAGAGAGAGAGAGAGAGAGGGGGGGGAGTGGGAGGGCGATATCATAATACTTTTAGATAAATGTAAATTGTCCGCATCGATTACCATACATTAATGTAATTATCCATGCTATGCAGTGCCAAACATCAGCGTTGTTTGCTAGTATTGTTATCATTGATATACTGACTGGTCAACGCTACATAGATCTTGAGATTGTGTAGGATTTGGAGGACGTTGTTGTGTCCAAAACATCATGTATACCATATACATATAACATTAGCTGGAATGTGAATGATATCATTGGATTGCAGTAGTCTCCACATCTATAATTCAATTACGGTATGTGGATAATCCTTCGCTTAGTGCATTGTATCGTAGACAAGCAATCATCATTTGATACGTAACACAACGTGTCCTGTGACCATTGATTTGGATTAAATGGTCAATTAGCAGGAATGGATCATCAGATTTGATGGCATTTTATTGCGGAAGGTAATTAAGCGAATATTGTAATGGTTTTTTCAACAACATCAGTTACCAATCATGATGCCCCGGGAGTGATGCTTAAGTTGCCATCCATAGATATCGATAGTAAGCAAGGCATGTCATGGGCATGTTGTATGCGACAGCAGCTTCTGCAACACATTGCTCATAGAGGACTCCTTCATTGTGATTTCTCTCACAGTGGTCGAGGCCGTTTTATTAAGCAGACATACATGCCACAGGTTCTCCCTCGTAAGTGTGCTGTTTTCGGGTTCTCATTGGTTCAACAGACAGAATGTGCTGACTATAGATATATAGTTGTAAATCTAATGCGAGTTTAATTAAAAATCTATAAGATAGTGAGTACGTTTCTTTTCAGACAGGTGGTATTAGTTTAAATAATTTGCAAGACGGAAGAGTATATTATGAGGTCGACAATATATTCGACTTTAGCTTCCGAATTCAAGTTCGCCAATAAACTAATTCAGTTTGATGATTAACGTATGCATACTCTATCAACGCACCATGTATGATTGCCTTGCGCCGTGAGAGAAGACATGATGGAAGGCGTGCATCAATCTGTCCGAGAGATTCTCAGGAATTAAGGTTTTGTTTTAAATGTCATAGACGATGCTTTTTATTCTCTGCTTCAGTTCCTCGTTCAGCGACTTTGCGAGAAGCTTTACGAATGTCATAGACGATGCGTTTTATTCTCTTGGGCATATACATCTTAAAACAAATTATTTTCGAAATTTCCATAGCATATTAAAGGCAACATGATTTAGTTTTTAAAAACATCATAGTCATTGACTACAGCTGACACATAGGCCAGCATGTAATGCGATATAGATGCCACGTGTACGTGGGACCCGCCAAGTTCTAGCTAAGACCCGCCCCTTTATACGTGTGGTTCAAATGAATGGATATGCTTGACCACTGAATTGCTAGGTTCTATATATCGAGGAAGACATAGAGGAAAACCAATAACTATTTTGATTGCTAGTGGGTGCCGAGTGGAGGGTTGAGGGTGTTGGTGATCAGATGTAATTGGATTAAAGAGGGACAGAGTATGCAAAGACATATACATTCATTAACTTTATAACATATTTGATTTTCTTATAAACATATATACTTAAGTATTAAATCTTCATGAATTTCAGTAGAAATGTTGTTATTTCCCTGCAAGAAAATGCCCTGGAGAAATATCTGGGGGTAATTTCATAAAGGGAACCAAATAAATATCGTCCTTCATTTGCCAGGTTTGGACATTAAAAAAAGTAATGATAAGAGATTCCTGGTCGTCGCCAGTAAGATGTACGTTGGTGTGTTCAAGTAAGTGATATCTGTACATACCAATGTAAAATATGCTGCTGTTAGTCTGGATGTTATGATATGTCCGTTTCTTTTACTAAATGAATAGTATGTGGTGAATTATCCATGTATGGTTGGATAACTGTTTGTAAGATTTGTTTTGAAAATAGAACCCGAGTAAGCTGATTTTAGTGTTATATTTAGGCTATTCCAGAATTAAATAATACTGATTATGAACCGAGTCTTCAAATATTTCATGAGGGTGATTCGGGGAAATACAACTCTCTGTTGTTGAAGAAATTGGAAATAGCCTTCAGTTTTGACTCCGCACATGAATATGAATTTGATTTCCCAAATTTGGTGATTCCACATTTTTGTATCACTGGAAATGTAAAATGGTAGAGTCACCAGATTTGGCACATCCATTCCTGTTTTTGCTGGATAATTTCAGGTCAAATTATCCTACATCTAGGTCACGGATAGCTAAGTACATACTGGAAACGTATACATTATCATAAATTGATAGAACGAAAATTGGTGGAAGTGATTAGAATTTATGAGAGCAAAAGAGGGGAAGAGGTAGCGAGAGAGAGAGAGAGAGAGAGAGAGAGAGAGAGAGAGAGAGAGAGAGAGAGAGATGGAGCTAGGTAGGGAGGGAGGGAGGGAGGGAGGGAGGGAGGGAGGGAGGGTGGGAGGGATGGAGGGGAGGGAGGGAGGGAGGGTGGGGGGAGGGAGGGAGAGAGATAGGGGGAGGGAGAGAGAGAGCGACAGAGAGAGTGATGTGTGGGGTTGAGAGGGATGGATGGCTGGAATGAGAAAGGAGATGAGGGGAGAGTGTGAGAGTAGGGAGGAAGGGAGGGAGAGAGAGAGAGAGGCTACACCTAAACGTGTCATAAATGTCGATAAATGTAACAAACTGTCGTTGAATAATTTACAGTATTTGCCGTATATTTCCTCTGGAGAGATTACGTCAGAAAATGTTTTAATCAAAGACGATAGAATATAGCTTGGAGCTATGTAGGGAAATAACACAGCTTTTTTCGAATGGAAATCCAATTTGTGTAAGGTTAGTGTCATCTAAATGCTAACAACTAAACAACTACTGCTACTACTGGCGCTGCCGGGGTTGTAGCAGTAGCAGCAGCAGTAGTAGCAGCAGTAGTAGCAGCAGTAGTAGCAGCAGTAGTAGCAGCAGTAGTAGTAGTAGTGGTAGTTGTAGTGGTGGTAGTAGTAGTAGTAGTAGTAGTAGTAGTAGTAGTAGTAGTAGTAGTAGTAGTAGTAGTAGTAGTAGTAGTAGTAGTAGTAGTAGTAGTAGTAGTAGTAGTAGTAGTGGTAGTAGTAGTATATTTGCTTAGTTTTTTAACGCACTGGCAATGCGATGACATCAAGTTCTGTGCTAATCCTGCCTACAGAGTGCACCAGTTAGTTTACTTTGCTGACCATCATTCCCCCGGTCCGAGATCGAACCGCCATCCTGCAATTACTCATAGCATCAGCAACCAGACATCTTTCCACTGGACCACCGTGCCAAGACAAGAATCTTGGTTTAGCGGACCAGCTTTCACATGTCGGATATACTGATTCACTGTAGAATTCATATGAGACTAGCTTTTGGATGCACCCCATCTGGTGTGTATGCTGTGCCCTCGCCCGGTCTCCATCGCGGCACTGGCAGCCGTAGTTTTGTTTAGTTTTTTAACACACTGGCAACACGGTGACTTCAAGTAGCAGGCTGTTACCACGCGTGCAAACAAATATATTTCCCTCGCTACGCTCTGGAAATATAAAATGTATTTCCATCGCTGGACCGTGGGCACGTGTGGTAAAGGCCTGTGACACCGTCAAAACACTGGCGTAACTGATAGCATCTCTGTAGTTTAAAGTCGCGTGGTTTCAACCTATCAAATAAAGCCTCTGATTGATGTACATACATGCATATTGTGCAGTCTTTGCTCACTGGAATAGCTTTACACAAGCAAGCTAAAACGTCACATAGAGCACCAAATTACTCTTTTGCCATCCTGCCCGCATGTCTATTGGAATTCGCCGTAGTAGGTTTCATTTTATAGTGTGTATACCACTAATATTACTTATAGAGAAAAATTTTAAACCAAGGGTTGGGTCTTCCTCTGAGCTATTGCTTGGTTTCATTAGAATTACTCTTGAATGGGACTATCAGCTCATATATTGATTGATTTTCATCTGAAACACACTGGTTTGGAAACATGTTAAGCATGCTCATAGCCCGACCGACCGATCGGCCGACCAACCCGACCAACTAACTAACTAACCAACAAAGGGACCGATCGATCGACCATTTCAATCAAACGAATAACACATGCAATGCATATTGCTGTTAGTAGCCTTCTGCGCATTGCCGAATCTACGGAGGACATGGTTTAGTCGGACTGAGTAGTTTTCATATTGGTAGACAGAGGAGTATCTACATTAAGCACGGTCAGACTGGCCGCTATTAGTCTAGATGCACAATATGTTAACTAACTATGTTGTATTTAGATTCACGCTATTATAAGGCCAGGACTTTAGACAAATCCGTGTCTACTCTCTATATCACCACCATTACAGAGCAACACTTGCATACAAACAGCTCAGTTTCTGAAAATGTTAACCTATTTGTTTACATATTTCTAGATATTATATATTTCAGATGGTATGCTGAATTCACCTTGCCAGCATATACATCTATCAATCTATCATATGGCGTATGATAAGCTAAGCGACGTTTAGGATGGCGTGGTAATCATTACGCACAATAATTATATTTGGTCCGTCTTTAACTCGTAATAGTCCGACACGCTGTGGGAATTGTATGTCTCTACTATTTAATAAAATATGCTGTTGAATATTTTGGAACTAATTTGACTGGACGCTGTTGCTGCCAAATGCAGCAACAGCGTCCAGTCAAATTAGTTCCAAAATATTCAAGAGCTTACCTGTATAGTCTTCTGGAAATTGATAGTCATGGAGTTTAGAGATGGATCGAACATAACACGAGCAAGGCGTGCGTGGAGCTTGGCTATACATTGGTGGGGCATGGCTAAACTGGAAAGGTCCATTACAATATCTTTGATGATGTTACTGTGTCTCATGCCACGCATCATGGCTCAATTGCTCTGCTGGTGAGGTATCCTGCACAGTATATGTTACTAGCAGAGGTTTGGCAAACGCTCTTGAAAATGAGGATGGCCAACACGGTCATGAAACAATAACATGGTACACACAATTTAAGTTGTGCAGTGTTTGGTGTTGCACATTGAAGGCTTGCATAGACATCCCGCCATTTTTCTCGCCTTAGCACAAAGACAGCCCTGCTTAGTAGGCATGCCTTAGAGAAATTCTACCGATGAATATTGGCCAAATGTTAAGGCAGTCGTCGCCAGAACATAATACATAGCTGCGTTGCACAGGTTTCCACAAACTAATGGACGAGTCCAGTTTTCGCTATGCCCCCCCCCACCCGCATCCCTAGCTAAGCTCCACCCACGTGTTGTCCGTTTGTCAACAATCGATCCCAGAGCTCCCTGAATCACAATTTCCAGAAACTGTACTGGTAAGCTGTTGGATATGCTGAAACTAATTTGACTGGGTGATGTTGCTGCCTAGCATTGCCCAGTCAAATTAGTTTCAAATTATTCAACATAATGTTTATTAAATAGTAATAACATACAATTCGTACAACTTGACGAACTATTAAGCGTTTACAATGGACTTAATCAGGCCATTCATGGCGTAATTGATTATGACGTCAGCCTACATGTGACGTAGCTAATTATGACGGCATATGATTTATCGATAGGGATTGCATGAAAGATTTGAAAATAAGCTATTGAATAAAACGAGATACCTCCGGTCAACTATATACTGCACTGCCTCTGCTGCTGCTGCTACTACTACTGCTGCCGCTGCTGCTGTTGTTGTTGTTGCTGCTGCTGCTGCTGCTGCTGCTGCTGCTGCTGCTGCTGCTGCTGCTGCGGCTGCTGCTGCTGCTGCTGCTGCTACTGATACTACTACTACTACTACTACTACTACTACTACTACTACTACTACTACTACTACTACTACTACTAAGACTACTACTACTACTACTAGGAATGTAATTCAAACTAATTTGATTGAGGCGGCATCAGCTTCCAATGCAATTGGTTTTAAAATAGTCAACAGCTTACGCATATCATGGCAGTAATCGTGGGATACTGATACTCCAGGTTCCAATGGGTAAAATTCAATAATTTTTCTTTATTCGCGGGCCCCCGGGGGCTGTACTGCTCTTTCCTTAATCCGATTCTGCCTTCCTATTTCTACACGCGTGCATGGGAATAAGAAGTAATTCAATACGGATGATTAAGCAGAGGCGTATGATCCCCATCAACTTATGGACATTCCGCGACCTGGCGAACACTGCAGTCTATTATGCAATCTGTTCTTTAATAGCAGTAATGCAAATCAATAAGTACAGTGTGCAGAGAATACCGTCATAGAACATGCCAGCTGCTGAATTTAAAAAGTACCTTATCTCCAAACATTGGTGTTGCGATAACGTTCTCCGTGTTCAACTGAATATGCACCATTCAATCATGCAGGGATTCTCATTTCCCCATATGCCTTTCCTGTTTGGAATTTCTGAATGCATATAATGTCGGTTACCAACCCTGATAATCCTCAGTTTCAGTTTCCCTGACACCCATTGCAATCAGCAGTGAAGCTAACATCACCCGATCAAGAATGAAGCAGTTCATGAATTAATGATCGCTCTTGTAAACACATTCTCATGGCAAATTGGGTCTCAAGTGAGCAGGATAGCATATGCAAATACAAAAACTAACCAAACCGTAGATAAGCGGTGTCGGTTTGGCACACAATACGTGTACATGGCCAGAGTATCGTGTCACTGTTAATGGTGAAATGTTACTGGGCGCTGTGCTGCAGAGTGTTGTTAGTTGGTCCTATATAGACTATATAGTGCAAGAAGGCATTGCTATGCGGTACGTGTTAGCTAAGATCAAATGCAACTAGCGTTGGTCTGACATGAAGAAGATAACTATTCGATACTATTGTTCTAAATTGTACTTCTTTTTTCATATTTACAATAGTATAAATACCATAATTTCTACAATTTCTTGGTAAAGTGAGAACATTTCTCATAGAAAATTTACATTCTAATTTATGTTTTACATATGACAGCTTTTTATGCATACAGTTACTTTTGTTACGGTGATTCAATGACCGAGAATCATTAAAAATGAATGCATCTATTGCATAACCAATATATCAATATATCTCAATAAATCCATATCAAGCCAAACTTATATTGAAACTATTGAATGGTTTTGGAATAATTATGCCTAGAAACAATGGTCTCCCGTAAAACTGTCTGTAGTTGTCCACGAGCATAAGTTTGACATAACTAAGAATCGCCCACCAAATAGTTGGAATGGTCACTATTCTGGACACTTTATATAGTGCTTTTCCGATGTGCCACATTATTATCTGTGCCGTGAGTAAACTTAAACTGCAATATAGACTTCGTATTGGTGACCAACTGGAACCCAGTCAGATTTGTTAATGGGAAACACTATAATTTCCACAATTGACCAGTTTATTCAAGTTTAAGAATGAGACGTCATAATAATCATACGATTTCAAATCAAAATATTATTTTCTAATGATATCTGATGGACTCTATCCTCATTGCCTGCTGTGTCGATCAATTTGATTGATTGATGGACGTTGACTAATAGGCAGCCATATCAATCGACACAACTAGCATTTATTAAATCCAACAGGAGAATACAGTGAATCTGTGGAACAGTCTAGATTCACAAATGGATTTTATTGCTGTCATCATCGCGCTGTCTATCTATACCATAGTATTAGCCTGACTGGGTAGAGCACCATCATGATACGAAAGGGAGATTTATCACAGGCAACTACTTATTGTATTCTGCGGGAGTATTGCCAATACATCACAGATAGTTGCCAGTTTATGACACAGACATAAACAGGTGACTTGTTCCATAGCATATAATTTAAGAAATCCTGACGATAGTAAACTAGCACGGTTCCTGATTATCGTGCAGTTTCCACTCCGCGCTCTTATGGGTATTGCGTCTCCGTGTATTTCTTTCTAAGTCAACGCGCATGATAAACGCATTCTAACGAACATTAGAGCAGCTAACCCACACACGATGATATGCTAATCTCATCATGTACCGGAGATTCACAGTCACGTGTATGAATCGAGTTAACCCTTAATTACCTAAGCTGGCGAAACACGGCCCCATAGTAGTGATCTTGATCTTGATAAATGCTTAGTTGCAGATCGAGAGAAGAGGATTTTGGAACATTTGACACGAGAATGAATGGCTCGATAAGCGAGTTGGTTATTACACTGGTACATATTCAAAAGTAGTCTCCTGTATGCTTGCACACGGAAATTCGATAAGCAAATGCTTTGATTTTCGTGACCCAATTTAGCCAGTGTATGGTTACTATAGGCTGAGACATCGGTTTTAATAAAAACAGTCTTAACATACACATGACAACAGACCAGCCATCACTGTGTCCCCGAAATGGTGAGCGAAAGCCACATTTCGATGCTTTTATGTATCTGCTCATATTTTCAAAAGTGATTACCAATAGGCATGTGGATCGGGGGTATGGAGAAACCAAATATTTTATGACAGATATGGAAACATAGAACGTTTCATTTTCACTTACTGGTACACATAATTTGAAAACTCTAACCCATATTATACTAGTATACTTGCTCGAAATTGATAATTTATCGTAGTGTGGTCACTCTGTACGGATGTGTGTAGAGCTGACAAACTGGCAGACAATCAGATGGTCAGGCAGGCAGACAGGCAGACAGGCGGGTGGGTGGGCGATCGGGCGGGCGGGCGGGCGGGCTGGCAGGCAGGCAAGAAGGCAGACAGGCACGGATGGCAGACGGGCAACCATGTAACCAGGCACACATACAGGCAGGTGATCGGCCAAACTGTCGATCTGCCTATTTTCACATTTCTCATGAAACTGCTAACGTTATTAATAATTAACAACATGTTTAACAATAGTGTATGGCGCCTGTTATTATCTTTCAGGCTTTAAAACATATGTAGGATAATCTAGTACTACAGTATTATAGATGCATCATAAATACATGAACATTTACCAGTAAACTTAGCAAAGCCTATTCTATGAGATAAATGCACCAACTTGCTTGTCCAAGTGAGAAGGACAAAACTGAGACATTTATTGACCAAGCAAATCTTGTATAATCAATTCGACCATGTGTATTCCCATTCATCGTTGAAGACAGATTGACTGAATTACATGACTGAGAACAGGAAATTGGTCTTTTTAGTCGCAGATGACCTCCATTAACTTGGCTTCACCGAGTCAATGGATGGATCTTCTTTTAGCTATGCCTTTCCCGTGATGGGATCTATCGATCGATCCCAGCGCTCCCTGAATCTCAATTTCTAGAAAATGTATGGCAGCAACAGCGCCCGGTCAAACTCATTTCAACATATTCAACATAATGTTTATTAAATAACTTGATGGACTATTACGCATTTATGATGGACTAAAACATGTCATTCAAGACGTATTTGAGTATAGCGTCAGCCTACATGCCACGTAGTTGATTATGATGTCATATGATTAATCGATAAACAGGATTCCTCAACTGCTTTGACTTTCAACCCGTCGGCGAGCTTATAAGTAGAATGTCAATAATAGAATCAGCGAGATATGATCTTCTGGGCTATATACTCATGCCAATCAAGATTTCATCTTACAAATCCTTCTCCCTCTGTTTTGCACCTGTCTAGCGATCAGCTCGGAGATATACACTATATGCGCCAGTCCAATTCCAGAATACAATTAGAGACTATTCCAGAATACAATTAGCGAGGCGCGGTAGCTAAGTGGTTAGGGATTTAAACGTGTAACTCTCGGTTCGCAAGCATCTGACGGCGCACACGTATTCTAGATATATTGATGAGATTAATGGATCAATCCAGTTTTAGCTATGCCTCGCCCATCTCTAGCAAAGCTCCACCCACTCGTTGCTCATGTTGGGATCAATCAATCACAGCACTCTCTGAATCTCAATTTCCAGAATGATTTACAGGTACGCTGTTGCATATGACTATGGTAGCAAGAGCGTCCAGTCAAATTACCTTTAGCATCTTCAACAGAATGTTTATTCAATAGTAAAGACATACAATTCCTACAACTTGACAGACTATTACGAGTTTAAGACTAACGCGCTGCGTTCATGATGTAACTGATTAGGACGTCAGCCTACATGTGATGTAGTTGATTTTGACGTCACATGATTGTTCGATAAACATGATTCCTCTATTGACGGGTCTGAATAATCCAGCTCCCATGATGCATCAGATGGCATTGAGTAAGACTTTAACCATGTCATATCAAAAACAACAAATTGGTTCTCATGCAAGGTATGTACTGTTGAATATGTTGAACCTAATTCGGTACGCAGTTGCTTATGGCAGCAGCGAGGTCCAGTTAACTTAGTTTCAAAACATGCAACAGATTTGATGTAGAGCTGTCTTGAAATTAGGTATGTAAATGGCAAGGCTTAGCGAGTTAGCATTCCGTTGATCTCATAAATTCACTTACAAAGTATGCGGAACTTGGCTCACAACTGTGGCTCAATGCATTTCCATTCTCTCCTAAGCATCTGGCGTGTAAAAGTCAGTTATTTACTCCCGCAACGGCTGAACTGGTAAATTTTCCGCCAGTAGATTATGCCATCAACCTTAATAGAATACCATACCATTCGTGTGTATACATCTTTCAATTTTCTGAGCATCACTGCACGATTTGATAATAAGTCTGCTGTCGTGATATATGATGTACTTTAAGGAAACATACATGACTCATCTGAACCATATTGAAGCAGTATGGCTGAACTAATTTCTTAATACACACAGCATACTGGTGCACGGGCATATATACGTATTAGGCTGATCTGTTATGTGATGAGTATGATTCTGGAAATTTATATTATGATACTTTCTATATTACAGAGTCTGAAAATAAAGTATACAAATTGTTGACGATTGCCCCAATCAATTCTGGGGGAGCCTTCTGTTTGCCTTTCATCTGTGAATTTCTTAATGCATATATACACTTCCGATGTCGAACATGATCATCTATCCACTCGGCACCCAAACCACGCGTTAGTGAAGCTAACAGCACGAGTTCAAGGCTGAACAAGTGTAAGTATTAATAATCGTTAGTGTGAACATACAAGGAAAATATGCTACTTAGACTTAATATTTGGTAACCACAAATTTGGAGATGTTTGTCTTGAAATGAAAATAATGTAAATTCTATGCAGGCAATGGTACATAGATGATTGCACACATTTTACCATTTCGTAAATGATTGTACAAGACCCATTTAGAAAGATGTCAGTTGGAACGAAATTTAGCGAATCACAACTTATTAAACAAGAGCAATAAATGTGATACGAAATGACTGATTTGAAATATTGTTTGTCACATATAATACGAGATGTCAGTGTATATAATGACAACAAGGGTATTTTAGAGCATGTTGTCAGTGTCAATAGAAGGTTACATGCATCACCTTTCCTAGGCAACGTGTGCGCATGGCAGATCATCCCGTTCAAATTTCGTCACTAGCGGACGACTGCATCACAATGGTTCGAGGCAATAGCAGATAATCTTGCTACAGGCATGCATGGTACTATGAAGCACCATAGATTTAATTAATATGCACCTGCCCAATACAATTATAAATATATTTTAATAAATTGTGAATTTTCATATACACACTGCTTTCAGCCCGTTCTATTTTTCTGGATATAAGCGCACATGTAATATTCAACGAAATATGTCCATTGCTTACTTAAGGCATAAGAAATATGTTCATGGGTTAGATAATGTCTAATAATTACACATGGGCCAGGAAACAGAAAATGTGTCTTAGCGATGGCGACGAAAACAAGACAGGATACCCTACATTGTTGCTTTAAATTGTATACATATACACATAAATTAGAAAGTTGGATTGAAAGTAAATTCAATTTCAAAATAACGATGCTTTGTTTTTCTTATTTTCTTTTGTATATTGGCCAGAGCTCTTAGCAAGTGAGGCGTCACAGCGACGATAAGGAAGAACGCAAAGTGGGTTGCACAAATTTCTTTCTGG
This sequence comes from Chaetoderma sp. LZ-2023a, assembly GCA_034401795.1. Lineage (NCBI taxonomy): Eukaryota > Metazoa > Mollusca > Caudofoveata > Chaetodermatida > Chaetodermatidae > Chaetoderma > Chaetoderma sp. LZ-2023a. Next base: position 59,850,190 of record CM067365.1, read on the forward strand.
GATAGGCCTTATTGGGAAATGTATCGAAATATCAGTTTATATTATAATTAGAATATAAATCTCGCTAACGCTCGTGAAATGTGATACTTTTGTATGATAAAAGAGATATACAATCGAACCTCGTTTCAGATCCTCTATTTATGTGCTACAGTAGATGGCCATGGTCACATAACTTTAATAATAATGTGACGTGCGTTGCAACAATTAGATATAGGCCAATATCCCAGTATATTTCTAGCTAGGGCATGCATGTTGGAATTGCTTTCTATAATTTGAAATATAAATTCCCAGAATCCCAAATTCAAGCCGTCATCAATAAGATTAGATTCGAAATATTCAACCCATTATTTATTCTATTGAGAAGTCCCTAAAATGTGTATTTTCACCAAAGTCATACAATGTGTATACTTTCATGACGGGCGTTTTTATTTTCATCAAGGAGTTGCGTCATTTTCATCGGGACGTCATATAGCTCATGGCGTAATCGATTTTGACGTGAGATACTTTAATGATACATTGAACATGTCCATTATCATCTACGGACAATGGCAAAACAGCCTCGCGTGTGTAGTGCTATAAATACTTCTCAAACACATAACTACAGTAGTAGAAACATTCATACACAATTTTACAATTTCATGATTATCAACGTGATGTGCAGAATAACGCCTTAATGCACGAAGGTAGCATAACCACATGTAACATATCAATCCATATTGTGTGTGGCTAACATGTAATTTCAGCTCAAATGGCAAAATATCTCTAAATCACTGCAATCTAATGTACAATGTAGGCAGGCATATGTGTTTGACAATATCACACAGCGACACACCAAATTCACAAACAATCTTACATGTAATTTGTTGAGTATGTTGAAACTAAGCGGAGTGGAAGATGTTTCTGCCACAAGCAGCAACAGATCCCATTCAAATTAGTTACAAAATACTCAACATAATAATTATTATAAAAATGACCTTGGTAGTTTAGTATTTCAGAGACAGAGGGTTAAAGTGCTCCAATGTATTACTATTATAATGCAATCTATATTACATGTGGTGTAGTAATTCAATTGTTGAGATTGAAAAAATATCTTCGTCAAATATTTGCTGAGAAGAATGTGATGATGCGAAGAGTGTGCACTCTCCAACATACAAAGATGCAATTGGGATTGATTGACACTATCATTTTTCAATTTGGAAAGCTTCAGAAAAATATTGATCTGTTTTCACTAAAACGGGATCGATGCCATTGATTGCAAAGGTTATGCCATAGGTCTGGACAGCAAATGCAGTCCGTCCATGCATGAAAGCAGATTAGAACCAATATGTATTACACTAAGAACGTGATTTTCAAGCATCCTTACGCAGAAATGCCCCATTCAATTAGGTGGATGGTCTTGAAGAGACGTGACGTGAGTCTAGACCTTAACATTTGGAACTAGAAAATAAACGCCTTAAATATTACAACACACGAAGAGACGTGCATATCATATTTACAGATGCAGTCTCATAATGAAAATACAATCAAATCCGGTGCATGGAATCACCCAAAGGAGAATATAAAGTGGTCCGGTTTGTCACTCAAGTGTCTGACATTATAATCAAATACGGGCACATATTAGCTGACGTCACAATCATACTGGCGGAAAGGTCGAAGTAATATAGGTGGTAGTAGAAACATACCAGCACCCTTTCTCTAAATGGCGAAGAGGTTCCGAACTCATTTCTCTAAATGGGAAAGAAATTATGATGCCCTCTGAATTTTGGGGCATATGGATTTGAGACATGGATCCCACTGCTTCCACTGCTATATCTCTTTCAATGTACGGCTAATATTACAACTAGGACATGACGTCTCGGCGGTGTTACAAGCGTAGCACACCAGTTGTGTGTCATCACAGACGTCGCTATACATCTCATGCCGCAAATAGGTCATAGCTAAGTTTTAGTTTTATTAGCTCACCTGTCACTACATATATCTGTGTGCACTCTATATAGAGCTATTTTATGGGTCCTCCCTAAACTGTTATACTCCTCGCCCAATTAGATACCTCTCAGTTGTTATAGGCCAAGTAAGTGTAAACAATAACACCGTATTGCCAGATAGTAGAGCACGCTGGACGCCCATTTAGAGACACATCTTCAGTGGGATACCGATCACCTGTGGTCAACCACACATTACATGGTATGGACGCCCACATAGAGACACATCTTCAGTGGTATACTGATCACCTGTGATCAACCACACATACAAGGTCTGAACGCCTATTTAGAGATACATCATCAGTGTTATACTGCTCACCCGTGATCAACCACGCATTACATGGTCCGAACACTCATTTAGAGACAAGCCATCGTAGTGCTATAAGCCTGCTTCATGGTTACTGTAACACAGCTTCGAATGATGGCAAAGCAATTCGACCGTAGAGGCTATTCTAAGGCCCACACAGCCGACCTGTTCCAGATAATTAGACAGGCCCATGCTCGGGAGTTGCAACCGCGACTCTTCCGAGCACAACATACTGGGAGGTTTCCAACGCTCACCAGAGATGACCCAGAGAACTACCATAAGAAAGCACAGTGCCGCCGCGAGCTGGGTCAGCTAGATGATGAGGTGACTGCCTGGTTACGTGCCAAAGCTGTAAAAGCTTGGATGGCAAACCGTCCACTAGAGCACTTACCACTCCTGGAGAGAATCGCTGATCGGCTGATGAGGGGGCTGAGATTTGAACCCTTAGCCTGGTGTATGAGGTGAGAAGGTGAGCAGATTCTCGAACAGTGCCTGGGTGAGATGGAGATAGAGGGGAAAGGGTTGCGAACAGTACACTGGTCATTCTTCAGAGGGCTAGGAGACATTACAAGTCGGATCATGGAGAAGCTCCAGACTCCACAGAACGCCTTCTACCGCCGGTCTACCCACACCGATCGAATCCACCACATTGAGGATGGTAGGGTAATGCTCTTTCACAAAAATGCTCCAGGAAATCCCAGGATGAACACACTAGAGGCAACTCAGACCTGGGTGGAGGCCAGAGAGCAAGCCCGCTTCGACCCAGATAATATTGATCGACCCAACACCACATGGGCCTTCGTCCGATAAATCAACTTTGAAGTCACGGTTGTCATTGACCACCAGCCTCTGCTAGGGACAGGCCGCCTCCCAGCCTGTCTCCGATAAAGGAAGGGAATGGTGGCACTCGATACCTACACGAACAACATGTGTCTCTAGAGATGTCTAGCAGTCCACCAGTGTGCGAGAGCTGATAAAAGTACATTTCCTGTGCGAGAGCTTGTTAAACAGTTCTACGGCCTGAATAGGCCTGTGGATGACGTGCCAAAGACGTCCCTGGACCTGCTGAACAAGGTAGAGTTCTTTGCGAAGACAGGGATTCGCATTTACGAGCCCACCAAAGAGGGAATCTGGCATCTGACCAGGAAATCTGCTCACTACCCGAGCGGCATGACCATCGGAGTATACATCGGAGTATACCTTCTCTATTAAAGACATCTCTAAGCTGGCCCAGACTTTCATCTGCGAGCACTGTCAACAGCAGTTCACCCACGCATGTAGCTTCCATCGCCATACTGACTGCTGTATAGGTGGAAATATGACCATCGAGTGCCCCAGTGAGACGGTAGAGGCACCACAGTCAGCATACGAGGAGGCCATCTATCCACCCCAACTGGCCAGTTGAGTGGCTACTCGTTGGATTGAATATGAGCCGAGAAACCAAGGAATTCACATACACTATGCAAAGTGTGGTCATGTTCCAGAGCGTTGGATCGAGGGGTCTCCCGTAGCTTGTTATGATCCAACAACCGAGACAGTATAGCAGTTGCATGGCTGTCACTGGCATGGATGTTCACAACACAACAGGAGTATGCTGAGCACAGACACCACAAGACGGTCACGAGAGATGAGAAACTGAGAGCATCTGGACGCACGCTTGTGGTACAGTGGGAGTGCTGTATAAAACGTTGTCCAAGCGGCCATGCACTGGTGTGGACCGTACCATACCCACACTTTTTCGTCTATGACTTTGAAACCCTTCTAGATCAAGACTCACCCTACCGAGACGCTCATGATCGGGAGTGCTCACATACCTATCTCGGTCTCAGTCGGCTGCCCCTTAGACGACAGCATGAAAGCTAACACCAAAGTACTGATCTCAGAGTTCGTGCAGGAGATCCAACTATGAGCCTCCACGATCCATGCAAGAATTCGGTCGCAGTATCTACCCACAGTCTTGGACAAGTTATCAAAATGACAGCAGCGACTTATCAACGAGTGGTGTGACAAGGTGCCTGTGCGTGGGTTCAACTCTGGCCAGTACGACCTGAACCTCATCAAGAAGACCTTCGTGGATGAGCTCACAAACTATGTATGAATGGCAGGCACGGTGACAGTCACCAAAAGGGCTAGCCAAACAACGTTCCTCATCACACCCGAACTCAGGTTTCTAGATGTGCTGAACTACCTCGGTGCCGTGGTCTCCTGTGAGGCGTGGATCAAAGCCTATGGGTGCACACGGCAGAAGAGCTGGTTGCCTTATGAATGGTTCAACACGCCCGAGAAGCTCGACTATCTAGGTCTCCCAGACTACCCAGCATGATGGTCTAAGCTCAAGGAGGACTACCTCCTTGAGCTGTCAGAATGGAAGCAATGTAAGCAGCGCTTCAGAGAGCAAGTGATGCGGACATTTGCCGACTGGCTGCGATACTACAATAACTTAGGCGTCAGCCCATTCATCGAAGCCCTAGAGTGGATGCGACAGTTCTACACAGCACGAGGCATAGACATCTTGAAAGCGGTCTTCCTCCCAGGGGTGTCACTCCAGTATCTTCTTCATGGAACCACTCAGCACTTGCCAGATGTTAGCCTCTACACCCCAGGCAAGGAAGGCTATCTGATGCTGAAGGGTTCGGTTGTCGGCGGACCCAGAATCATGTTCACAAGATACAATGAGTCTGGTCTTACCCGAATTCGTCAAGGCAAGCGTGTTTGCCTGCATCTCCTGGGTTACGATGCGAATGCTCTGTACCTGTCTACAATAGCCAAAGAGATGCTGTGTGGTAAAGAGACTGTACAGCAGTGGTCTGGCACTAGTGGCGTGGAATGCTTTAAGGAGGATCTCCTAGCAGATCGCTGCATCGGGTTCACTGAAGTGGACATAGAGGTGCCCAAGGCCCTGTGGACGAAGTTCGAGGAGATGCCTCCTCTTTTCTACAACCGTGAGATCCTGGTAGAGGCGGTACCTCCTGGATTGCTCGCATACCTTGTGAAAATGGGTCGGAAGTGCCCTACCACCAGCAAACTGGTCGGTGCCCTCTCTGGCAAGAAGAGACCAACACTCAAGTGGTATATCGCCCACGATCTAGTGATCATTGCTGTCAACTGCACTATAGAATACATCCCACAGAAACTAATTGAGTGGTTCGTGAACGTCGTTGCAGCGGCCCGCCGCTCAGGAGATATGGATAAGAGCAAAGCACTCTTGGCAGATCTCTTTAAACTCCTCGGCAACAGTGCCTACGGGAAGATAACCCCGGCCCTAGAACTTCATAGCAACATGAACTTCAACAAGGATGAGTGCAGGGGCACAGTGCATGGTTCGATGATCTCGAGGAGATTGGCAAGTCCTACAAGTGGTAGAGCCATAGGGCTAAACTCACCATCCGGCTGCCATTCCATGTGGGTATAGCAGTAAACGAGCTCGTAAAGCTGCGAATGCTGGAGTTCTACTACAACTTCCTAGATCGCTATGTAGCTCATGACAGCTTCAATAACCTGCAAATGGACACTGATTCTGCATATATTGTCATAGCAGGCTCCAACCTCGATGAGGTGATACGACCAGAGATGTGAACAGAGTAAGAGTCCCGCAAATGGGACTGGTTGGCATGGGGCAAATGGTATGGTCGCACTCTAGGACTGTTCAAGCTTGAGTTCGAAGGCACTCGTTGTATTGCTCTCTGCTCCAAGTGCTACTATCTGGAGAGCGCAGACATGTCGGAATGATAAGCGAAATGATCGACCAAGGGAATGTCTAAATGGCAGAATGACATCTCCTGGCAGAGGTTCTACAGCACCCTCCATGGTGTAGTGGACAGAGCCACAAATCGAGACTTCTGTATTCGCAACCAGGGTATGGCGACTTATGGACAGGAACAATTTGGTCTCTCCACCTACTACGATAAGAGATATTTGCCACCAGATGGTGTCCACACCGAGCCCATTGAGTATCATGTAGCGCCGCCTACCTTGGTTCAACCTACAGTCAGCGCTTACGAGTTAGAGGATGTCTATTTGGCGTAAGCACTCTGGGTGGAGGTGTGTGGGGGTATGTAGGGATACCCGGAGATCCTCTCATACAAGCAGCCGCCTAGAACTGCTCTCCGACCATGCCAGGTAGTACAGCGTCAGATGGAAGGCACACCTCTCACTTGTCAGCTCATCCAAGGCTAGTGACATGTGAGCAACGAATGACTACCATGGGCCCTATCAAGCGAGTGACCTCAGCATTGGATCTCTCAACTACAATGGGTAAGCCTCTGACCCATACTCTGGAAAGACCGCCCGCTGGGACAGCCATCTCCTGAGCATACTGATGTGGGAACATCCTCCATGCCAGTGTCCGGTTCCCTGCTCGATGATAGGCTGGGCACGGTGATTTACCACCTCACCTCACCTAATCGCGACACCATGTTTGCACATAAGGGGTGCAGTCTCACCTCTAAGCTCCTTACCCTTATCCACTTGCAGTAACTCTGGCCACTGGATGGGATTTTGTGGGTCCTCATAGATACTGACTCTACTGACATCTGACTCAAGCCGTATATCTGCTGGCGACATCGGCGATGGTGAGGGCTTACTTGTCGGTGTTGCATGTTCCTCTGGAACAGACCTGACCATGTGGAAGGAACAGCACATCTGCCTGTTGGCTTCTGTTCAGGACAGGTTCATCAAAGTGTGCATACCGAATGCACGAGGTCTGTCGATCTGCCCCATCGCCTGTCTAGCAAGCCACTGCCTAATCTATGACCCTCACGACATGCAGCCTCGAGCAGCTTGTGAGGCTTGCGATAATAGCCACTGGGCCAGTAATAAATATCTTCAAGAGAGGCAGCGGAGATCAAAGATGAACTCTCGGACTTCATCGCTGACGTCGTCTCCTGTCCTCTCCTGTGCAGCTCGGGCAAACTCTAGACAGACGAACAGATGATCATGATTCATCCAACCATCGATGAACAACTCTTCGAATACCTGTGAACACCATGATCTCCACAAGGTCATGGAGAGAAGCCATCCTATATAGCACATCTTAAATGTGTGCAGCCCAGATGGCTGCGAGGGCTATTGCAACATATGGGAGCCATGGAGCAGCAATGCCAAACAATGTACCTACCCCCGAGGCAATGGCTGGAATAGCTTCAGGGATCTTCTCAACTCTACAGTTGTATATATACTGTAAATATATATTTCTGCAATCTTGAATGCATGCGTGTATGCGTTGGCGTACTGGGGTCTCAGCTCCGGTGGCCATGAGGAGGCGAAGGTAAGGAGAAAATGGCACAATCAAGTGATGGAGAAGCTGTCTAAGGAGACGTTGAGTAGAGCAATGTGCAGCTGGAGCTATGCTCTACGCACATTCAAGCTAAATACCTCCATTTTGCGAGAAGTGAACCTTGCCATATCCAAAGTACAGCACCATTACTCCGAGCAGGTTCCCAACATATTGCTGGTTGCCATGTTTTCGTGGGATGTCCCTTCCTCCGAGGTGGTACTGACCTTCGAGCGCTGACTCGAGATCCTCGTGGCCGCTGATTAGGTGGAGTAGGGCATATGACTTCGTTTTCTCTCGATAGAGACAGCAATCAGCCAGATCGCACACTGCACTGGGAATGTTGGTCCCAGCCATCACATGTTTGAAGTCATCTAACTCACCCACCTCCTGGACCACCCCCTCCTTTCTGAACCAAGACGGCTACCGCTACGCAGTCCGAGGCACCTCGTTGCAATGTCAACTCTATTCACTGGTTAGCCATGGCCTGGATCTGCTGGTGCTCTCGTCTCGTTTTGCATGTAGGATTCGTTGCTTAGAGCCCACACGTCTTAGTTCCTGGTCCTTCTCATCATGCCAGACCCGAAGTCGTGGAGAGGTCATCGTTATATTAGTAAGATGTTTGGTGTACATGTCGGGTTCACGTGTGTGTTCTTGAGGAGGGAGCAGAGTGGCACCGTGACAGGTATTTCTATGTCTGGTGGTAAGTCGAATTATGTGAAGCCTTCATTACACCTGACGGCATAGTACCCTTTCCCCTTCACGGAGTAGGAAAGTCCACAAGCCAGTGGAGCCAGGACCTGGTACTCATTATTCACATATGTGGTGTCCAAGGTGTTGTTGCTCTGCATAATCTCCCACCCGCTCACCACCTGTGGGAGCTCCATCTTCTTCGCCTCTGTGCTCTTGGGCTTGTCATGAGTGTCATGCTCCGAATCTCATGGATCTGTCCCTAGAGTGTGAAGTCGATGAACTCCCCCCCCCTCCCCCCCGGATAAATGGTTCGCATCATGTATACTAGGTCGAATGACTGTCAGACAGTCCTTCCGAGGATCGGTGTTGTGCGAGGCCGCGGGGTTAACTGCCCCCATTTGGATGCTGCATGTTTAACGTCTAGCTCTATATCGCTTTTTAAATGCATGATGTATAAAGCGCTACTTCACGAGCTCGTCTTCGGTCAGCAGAAGCCCTCCAAGAAGAAACTAGATGGTGGCCACACCACCTCCACCGTGCTCCCAACGAGTGTGCTGATAGACAGGGTCCAATAACTACTTCGTGACATCAACGCTATCCATGTACGATCCAAGGTCTCACAGAGATGCTGACTGCCATAAAGGAGACCACACCGGCCCATGGTATGAAGGAATTATTGACTTAGGTACTCCACCGGAAGTTTGACAGTGCCAAGGGTTAGTCGCCAGACCTACACTACAAATCGAGCAAGATGCCTGTAATTCCAGCTCTCCAGAAGGCTAGGGTTGGCCCCAGAGATCTCATAATGGTAAGGATGTGGGCTGGCGTATTCGATATCCTCACTGATGATGAACACTGGTTGCTGGACAAACCACATACTGGAGGAACAGATTTATTTCAAAATGATATCAGTACAGCTCATGAGGCTGGGCATGCCACTGGTACTCAGGAGGGGTGGACCGAGGGCAATGAGGCTGGGCATGCCACTGGTACTCAGGAGGGGCAGACCAAGGGCAGGACGGAGGGCGTTGATCACATCCTCAATGAAAGAGAGTGTGATCAGCTGGCGAATAATCTGGAGGAATTTCTAAAATTCCCTGAGAACTACCAGGACTACCTCATCAAAACTTGCCTCAAGGCAAGTACTAAGAGGGCGTGGCTGAGATGGATCTCCTATGAGAAGTTCCAGAAGAAGAAGGTTGTGGCATCTGATCCTCAGTGGAAAACGTTTCAATCTTATCCTCTGGCAGCACCGTGTTATTTCTAGAGAGTGGGCAGCAACCATACTTGCCACTATAGTGAGGACAGCGGCTCCGGCAGCAGGAATAACCTCATTACCACCCACAATCTTTACCATGGCTACATGTGCCACCACGTTACTGGCGACATGAATGAGCAGGGGCTTAGCCTGTGTCAGTAGCTTCTGGGTCCTGCTTTTGAGCAGCTTCTCCACCGTCTGGAGACTCGCCTGGCTCTCGAGGAATTGCTTTATAATCTGTACCATTGACGGCATCGTTTAAGCCCTGTGCAGACATTGCATTTAAACGTGTATGTTCTACCTTGAGAGCACAACGCAGCTCTAACCAGTCTCCATCTGTGAGCTGATTAGATTGGTACTCGGGAATATCCATAGCACTATACGTAGTGGCTTAAACCATGAACCTATGCCTTAGGTACTATGATGTCTTCCACAACACATTGAAGGGCTACAAGAAGAAGTCACAAGATGAGCTCGCACGGTTCTCTAGTGCCGAGGTAACACAGGAGCTGACTGCCATGATCTGTTCCTTTGAATACCTCATTATGGGCGGCAGTATCGTCGAGCAACTCCTGCATACTAAGGGTTTCCACAAGGATTGGGAGTATCTGTCGGACATGTTCCAGCAGCTGCTGGCATCCATGGCATCCCCCGACTCCGAGTTGAATGCTTCTGCGCCACAAGCTGAAAAAAGGCTGTACCACCGAACCATACAGTCCTTGGGTGTGTAGGCTGACAGCGTGTTTAGGGGCTGTTGGGCAGGCCAAGCTAGTTCAGGCAATATCATTTGCCACAACTCCCGCACCGGAAGAGAGTCAGGATGATTTACATGCAGGATCTACTAACGGGAGAGAAGACTGGTGATGAGCTCAGCAATAGCCAGACCTGACACCACTCGTAGGGCTATCGTCCTTCTAGCACTGCTGGGCTGGGTGGTGTGTGTCAGCACGGGTCGCCATTTGTTGTTCAGCACTCTGTGTGTCGGAATGACAGCCGGACGATGGTAGCACTGGCCCTCGTAGGAGACCATGGAGACCTAGGTGACATGGGCGTCGTAGCGACATGTGCAGCTGAGTTAACGGCAGTGGTAAACCCAAAGTGGACACCGGGGCGAATCCCCTCGACTATCATATTGTTATAACTCCTGACCACCAGGTTCTCGATATTCACGATCATGTTGCTCGGAATAAGCTGCAGGTGTGGAGATATAGCAAAATCCAGCTTGCGGCGGGCCTTCTGTAATGCCTGCTGGAACTTGGCGATGAGGCTGCTAGGGTCTGCAATGGTGATCATGTCCTCGACGAGACTGTTGAATATGGCCTGCACCTATTTTCCGCTCACCCAATCTATGGAGTGGCGCAGCTTGATCTGGGCCGTCAGAAGACAATAACATAATGCTTCTAAGGACTGGTTGATTAGAACGATCCCCGCTGGTGTACGCCCTCAGATTGTGTGTGGGATAAAGTATTTCCAGGAATCTGGGTGGTTATGCCTGATGCTGGTTATGTGCATATTCTGCATGCTCTCTGCGGACTCTGAGGCTTGGTCGAATGAGAACGTCGCTATCTTCCGATGGCCAATTTTTGTGGGCATTTGATAGGGAAAACCTGAGCAGTCTGGTTTCGGGTCACTTTACATAATGCCCAGTCCCGTGTTGTCACCACCATGCCACCGATAGTCTGAGTGGGCGTTGAACTCTTGCTGGATTCTCTTGGCTGCTGAGAGGCTGTAGCTGTTGAACTGTGGCTTGAAATCATTCGTATCGGGCAGACATGCGCCCAGCTCATGGAGGATTCATCTCACCATGTAGTAGACATGGAATCTGAGGCAATAAGCACAGCTTCGGGGGTACCAGAATAGGAGTGCAGCAAACACGTGCCGACGACGCATCCTGCTGTGGCACACCACATGGCAAAGTTCAGCTGTTGGTTCCAGAATGAGAGATTCTGGCCTGCCTTCGAGGTATGAGGTTTCTTCGCAGCCTTGATGGTGATGCAAGGTTGGTCAGTGGCCGTGGATTGATGGAGAAGTTGATGCGGGACCGCTCATCGACTGTAATGGAGATCGGGTTTAGATCTGGAATATCGTCCAGCAGACTATGTAGACAGCAACTCTAGAGGGTACCCAGGAGGGGCGGTTGGCTCTGGTTGATTGTCGTAATGTTCACCAGGAAAGCTATCCATAATAGTTGTCTTAAAGCCACTGTTCCAGCCACGCATGCAACATGCAACTTGGCACTGTAGAGATCTTCGACGTGGCCTCTCCGCAGCATCTCGTTTTTTAACTCCTCAATGTCCACCCGCCAACTGGAGGCTTTGGGGTATTTGGCACACTTTGGGTTTCTCTGTGCAGTACAGGATTTTGAGCTTCAATAGGTGGTGGTACTCTTCATCACTGACCTGCCCATCCTCGAGAGCTGTGCTGATAGACTCGTCGATAGCCCGTAGGCTGCTCTGTGCCAGTGTTACATACTTAGCATGCTTCTCCAGCTTCCTGGTGAAATGGCGTTGTCCACCCACCAAACCGGTGGCCAGGACAGTAGCAGCAAGGGTCACTACACCCAGCGGGATAGCGACAATAGCACCCATCCCTGTAGCGAGGGTGTCAACGGCGGCCACACTAGCACTGGCTCCAATCACACCCGCAGCTGTAGTTGTGTGTGCTAGACTGTTGTAGACTGTTTTATATCGCATGCACGTTCTGCTGTACTTTTCTGTCTTGTGGACGAGATTCTGTCTGATTGTGTCAATCTGCTGGAGACGCCAGCCGTGGACTGTACCACCCTCCTCAGGTGCCAGGGTGGGATATATTTCAGGCTGCTTTTGCCACTATGATTTAGCCATTGGTATACCTAAGTCTTAAACTTGTGCTAGCACTGCATCACCTGTAGGATCTGTCGATGAGTCTTGGTGGGATTCATCTTCGAGAGCCTGGCGGAGTGCGTGAGCTTATTGGTGTGGAGACATACCTCCCTCAAACACACATCAGCCAGCATAATGACAAGGTCCAGTAGCTTGCGCAGCCATAACATCTGGAACTTCACCTCGTCTGCTTAGTGGTACGCCCACCATTGGCAGATTTTTTTGCATTTATACTCCTGTACCTTCACCTCTTCCCACTGTGAGACTTCTACAGACTCATCACACTTATCAGCCAAGTAATCATACAAGCTTGGCCCTACGACGCCCTCCTCCTACTGGACGAGGCGCTCCCATTCTTGAACAGAGTTGTAGTCCCTTCGTCTCCTTGCCTCTCTGGTAATCTGGTCATACCAGCTCACCCACTGCAGTCGCTCAACTTCTTGTTGACAACGCATTTCCTGTACCACTATATCTTCCATCACTGAGAAGGTGCGTGATTGTGTTGGCTCCTCTATCTCCTTTTTCAACATCTCGGCGAATGGCTGATAGGTCTGGTCTGATTTCGTCATGATGGGGACAGGTCAATGAGCAGTAGCAGCGTAAATTTTAATTGGGCATCTGACAGACCATCGGTGCTGGCATAAAGACTAATGGTGGAGCTTTCGAACAGATGATTTGCACCGGTGAACATGTTGTGGCTGATCATTTTCCACAGTTTGCTGGTGGCTCCTGTCAGATATTCTATCGCGTCTAACTCGAGTTCAGTCACTGAGCGGTGGTAGGTACTGACTGGTGGTGGATGTAAAACATTGGCATGTACGTATGTGATAGAATGCTGAGCTACCGTGAAAAGAACACATTCTATGCAATACTGAACCGCACGTCTGCCAACCAGAGATGGACTGATGACATTCTCCCCATTTTGGAGAAGTATTCGGACAATTGGCATAGCTATGCACTCTGTATTCACCGTAAGGGGATATATAAAACCGAGATGCTACCTTAGTCCCTGTCAGGATTACACTGTTCAGAATTATGAGAATATCGATTAACTGATCGATTAAACTGGTGATTAATCGATTACCTAGATAATCGAATATTATCAGCACTAATATATATATATATATATATATATATATATATATATATATATATATATATATATATATATATATATATATATATATATATATATATATAGAGAGAGAGAGAGAGAGAGAGAGAGAGGAGAGAGAGAGAGAGAGAGAGAGAGAGAGAGAGAAGAGAGAGAGAGAGAGAGAGAGAGTGAGAGAGGAGATGGGGAGGGAGAGGGAGGAAGAGGGAGAGGGAGAGAGAGAGAGAGACAGAAAGAGAGAGAAACAGATACAATGGAGCCCATATTTGCTCATGGACGTGTACGACGTTGATGCTGCCAAGGTTAAGGAAAGCGATGGCAAGCCATTCGTCCTCCAATATGGAACAGACTCCAAGACATTCTCCCTCCATCCCGTCGGTGGAGGTGGTGTAAAGCTGCTCACTGGCCTACAGATGTCTCGACTGAACGTCTGGGTCGAAAGAGGGATGGGGACAAAATAGTGTTCCGCTATGAGCTCCCGTAGAAGAAGTTCATCCTCTACCTCCTGATGAAGCGGTCACTGGACAAGGTTGAGGATGTTAACACTTTGGACGCTGATCTCAGTGTTCATGTATTAGAGCCGACTGTGAAGCATGCCCCACCGATGTTACATGCTGGTGTGGTGTTGACCCTGGTGAAACAGCTACAGGTAGTCTTAAAAAAGAACGTGATGTGGTACCCCCGCTGGACCTGGTGGTAATTGGCGATCGTGGGTGCCACGATATAGATCTCCTTCGGTTATTGACCTGGAGGTCACGCCCCTCTCTATTGTTGTGAAGAACGATGGCATGGTCCGTAAGCTTTATAACCGAGGGTCATCTTTCCTGATCTATCTATGAGATGGAACAACCCTAATTAGAGCAGGTGATAAGGTTGGGGTCACCGGTGGAAAGCTCCGGCTGCGTCATCCGTTTGATGGACTAGAGGACGCTATCAACATTCAGGAGGGTGTCTTATGGGGTAAAGGTGTATCACATTCCTCCAAGTCGAAGAGGGCTGTAAAACTTGTCGAGTGTGTCGGGCTCACAAGTCCGCAGACAACGCCCATTGTTCTAGACGTGCGCCCTCTAGCTGGCAGTAAAGTGAAGCAGCTACGACCTGCCCCTGACGGGATGAAGATCGGCATCGAAGCCGACACAGGGCTCGATCTGACACAGATATTTCTCGAAGGGTTCACATTGTTCGGTGTAACCCTCCTTGTATAGCTAACCATGATACTCATCATACCGCTCGTGTCAGTCCTGGCTGTCGCGGCACAGAGTGCGGGCAGAGACTGCTCTGCTATTAGATGCCAAGTGAGCTCACGTCCGAGAGGAGCCTCAATATAACCCCTAGCGCGACCATTTCGGAAAAAACATCTATGACCGCTTCCATCCACGTGAGGAGATTGACTCTCTCTCTCTCTCTCTCTCTCTCTCTCTCTCTCTCTCTCTCTCTCTCTCTCTCTCTGCCACTTATATGGTTGTCTGCAGCCGTGGTGGCACCAGATCCTCTGTGTCACCTGTGAACATGCCAGAGTTTGTCATGGTGCAGATGGTCGGCACTTTAGCGTTTTACCAAGTGAGATTTGCCAAGGTAACTGGAAGGGCCTGTGGGTAATCCCCGCATGCCGATGTGACACTGGTCGTGACTACGTGTTTGTCTGAGCAGCCTCGCTCTGGAGAGCATAGGATACATTTCTGCAGGCCGCTCAAGAGCTCTGCTTGAAGCAACTGCTGTTGCTGCAAGTGATAGCATACTTGTTTTGCATCAATAATATAGCTGTTGCTGTAAGCAGAGCATAAACAGCTCCGAGGAACATCAGAATGCTGGCCTCTCAGCGTTCCGTGTTTGATATCAAACTGGGGATAGTTAAAAATGTGGGCTCCATGGAACCGTTAGAGATTAGAGTGGAATGCTCCCGGATTTTCGGGCTAGTGTTCAGTAACGACAATGATATCGTCGGCTGTGTGTATCACACTCTAAGGTGTATCCAGATGGTATAAGTCGTGACTGGTGTCGACGTGAGTGATGATCGCTCGGTGTTCATCAAGTGCTCGTTCCCGCAGACGGAGACGACGGCAGCGGCGACAACGTTTGCTTCTTCAAAGTGGCGCTCCGTAGATGCTGCGCCATATTGGAGGACAAACGATTTGTCATCGCTTTCTTTAACCTTGGCGGCATGTAGATCGTTGCAGATGATCTAAATACTGCCATAGTTGTGTCATTGCCATTGCTGTCAGTGGACAGCCTCTGATCCCTAACTCGTGTGCTGTTAGGTTTTCGGGTGAGTGACTCGTCTACTACTGTTGGGAATGTTAGGTCAGGAGAAGGTATCCAGTGGTCAAGTGATCTATTTGCATAGCCGCCCAGGCCATGTAATGGCCCTGTCATCTTTTCCTGCCGTGCCCCACATCCTAAACCCTGCATGTAACTCTATAGTTCTTCGGGGTAACCCATGGTACATAACGTTGATCAGATTCGTCTCTGAATGATTAGACCCTGTAATGTGTGGTTGGTATATCGTTATGGATAGTTATCTCTAACTGGACTGAACCAGTGGGGTCTGGGTCCAGAACATGTATTTGTGTAGCCCTGCGCTCGCTCTTTGGAAGCAGGGTGGGAGACGCCGATCGACGATCGGCTGGCAGTGGAGGGAGTGGGCCCATATCTCAAATGCTTATGCCCCAAAAATTGAGAGGGCGTCGGAATTTCTTTCCCAAGGATACCGACGTTGGATATGTTTAATTCTTTTGAAGACCGAGAGAAAACTATTTTTGAAAATTTAACGCTGGAATGACTCGCTCGGTTAACGAGCCAGTCATTCCACTGGTAAATTTTCAAAAATAATCTTGTCTTAGTATGAAAATGAACATTTCTCAAGAAAAGCCTTCAGAAAAAATTTCACCGCTCTTGTGTTACTCAAGAAGCGTTGTCTATGAAATATCTGCACCGACTCCTTACCCGAAAGAGACGCCCTCACCAATTCTACCATGGCTGAACCTGCCCCGACGTTTCCCGTACTATTGTGATCATCGAGAATTACCGCTGCCGCCACCAGCTTGCTACGGATGAACAGAGAAACGCTTAGTTCGGTACTAGTCTCGGACAGAGTTCCGTTTGTGGCTCTTCAAATCATTACACTCTGACTGGCATTTCTCCCAACGACGAGAACATTATGTGAAAGCAACACTTCTGCTGCGTCGCTCTTGTGACTGCGTTCTCTGCGATGACCTGCCTGCACTTTCCATCTGCTCTAAGAAGTTCCACCTACACGGCTTTGTGATATTTGGCCGCCGAGGACTATGTTATCGCCTGACGTTGTGGCTTGGGAATATATCTACCAATGCTGGTTCAAAGCTAGTAATCTCGCAGTTGCGAAACCTAGACCACGTAGCGTGGACTGTTCGTGACTGTGAACTTGCACCGTGCTATTAGGACTTGAACTGTGCACATTACATCGTACAGCTACTTACTAATCTAGTGTTCTATACTTTACAGATTCCTAGATATACCGTATTAAGCGCATTTTACTTTTCTTCCGCTATTTTAGCGTCTGTTTATGTGTGCTCCTGCTCCATAGAACATCAACGTAGGATTATCCTCCTTTCTCCGTTCCAGCTTAAGAGGCCTGTTAAGAAGTAGTTAAATGTAGCTAAATGACTCTTGCAATGAACTAATCTTATATATAGACAGACGAAATGAATAGTGGCCGATAGCGACGTACTGACTGCTAGGGACAGATAGAAAATTATGCTGCCTTTCACTCCCGCTCCCGAAGAATCTCTTCCCTTCCGCTTATGACCCTGCCGAGAGACAGTTTCCCCCTGCCACCTTACATGTCTACCAACCTCTCGACTGACGATACTCAAATAAGATCGAGACGCAAATTGTCATATTGCCACCCCATGCACAACTTTAGGCTTACGGAAAATGTCGTGCACAGAGCTCTAAGAAAGTAAAATTTAAGAATGACTGCCCTCGCGCCTTCGAGGGTTCATCCTTTCGGTTACGTCAAATTCATGCATTTAGCCCTGTCGGAAATGTTTGACCAGACCTGCGCATCTCCAAGGAGATGGCTGGCCGATACAGTCAGAAAACGATTCTGTTGGAGCACCATCCTCGCGTCCATGGGAAGGCGGCACAATCCCCGAGACCAAGACACCCCCCATTTGGGCCTCACGAGCGTGGGCAGCCTCCGCCTCGGCTGGCCGGCTACGCCCGACTGGCGCCCCACTCCGGGGCTCGAGGGAAACGAAGGAGAGGATAGCTTTCACGGAGGCCATCCGCCGAGTCGGCTCGGAAGGGGACAGGCACGAGACGGCAGGCAACTGGCCACACTATTCTGTCTGACGGACTATCGCAGGGTAAGTTTTCACAGGCCATGCCCCAACATTCGTGAGGGTAGATTGTATCAATCAATCAGTTGCAATGCTTTACTGAGATATAGCTAGCAATCAATGCCAATGGCGACTGAGCTGATAAAATACATCAATGTGTCAGAGTGATTTAATCAATGACTTTCTCATTGCAAAATGATGATGATACACCAGCAACTCTCCTGTCTGCCATTAGCTAATGCTGATATTGATAATGGCCATGGTTTTGCTATCGTTGCTGATTTTCCCTGTCTTCTACCACGGCCAGCATCAGCAGGCCGGATCACCGCAACGTTCACCAACACCGCCACTCAATATGCAACCACAACCGCAACCACCACCACCACCTTCACCGGCGCCGCCGTTACCACCACGATCACCAATACCGCCATCACCACCACCAGAACCACAACCACCATCAGAACTACCATCAGGACCACCACTACCACCACAACCACCCTCCCCACCACCACCCCTCCACACCACCACCATAAGCAACACCATAAGCAACACCACCATGGACCACCACCACCACCACCACCACCACCACCACCACCACCACCACCACCACCACCACCACCACCACCACCACCAACAACAACAACAACAACAACAACAACAGCAACAACAACAACACCACCAACACCAACACAATCACTGCCACCACAACAATGAGCACAGCCTCAACCACAGCCACCGCGACCACAGCCGCTACCGCCAATCCTGTAACCGCAACAACGAAACTACTAACAATAGCATAAATTCATATCGCGGATTAATTTGATATCCCACTCTTGCGTGTAGGACTATGTATGTAACTAGCAATCATGGTTCCATTGGTGGTGGTTGTGACACTTGGTAGATTAACATACTTATGCCTGTATTATCAAAGGAGAAATATAAAAGGCAATCATGATCGTGCGTTCTTGCTATACTTGTTTCGTTAACAGGCTCATCGCGATACTCGTAGATACATTCAATAACTGACGCATAGTTGAGATATAGATCAGGCAATACGCACCGGCATAGAATCAAAGTGTTGCACCTAAAAATCGAATAGTTGTTAATGCTTTGGTATTCCTGTTTGTTCTACAACATAGTATCCCATTTTATCTCTGGCCATAATTGATATATCAGAAAATGTAGGCCTAATACTCTCTCAACACCCCACCCCCAAAATATTCCACCAACGATATGGGACATCGTATATTGCAGTACGCTGACGTTATGAGATACATTGAAAGTGCAAGTCCATGTCAACATATCCATGATTTATTTATAAATGACATAGTGGATGCTAATTGAGGAATCCAGTTTATCGAGCAATCATATTACGCCAAAATCAACTACATCACAATAGGCCGACGTCATAATCAATTAAATAATGCATGACTCGATTTAGTTGTTCTTAAACGCTTAATAATCTGTCATGTTGTAAGAATGGTATGTCTTTACTATTTAATACGCTTTATGTTGAATATTTTGAAACTAATTTGACTGGGCCTGTCATAGGTAGCAACAATACCCAGTCAAATTAGTTTCAACATATTCAACAGCTTACCTGTACATTTTTCTGGAGCTTAGCTAGAGATGGGTGGGGCATAGCAAAAAGGGGATTCATTTATTAAATAATGGATACAATATATATACCAGCAGAAACACAATTCCTCATTGCTCCGGCAGCGTTTGTCACAACGCACACAGTGAGTGTACAGTGCGGTTAAAAAATTACTTGTGAAACAAAATTCAACGTAATTTTGAATATTTTAAATATAATTTGATTGGAAGCGATTGCCGCCTACTGACGAAATATCTTCCAAGAGAATTATGTTCAAAATATTCAAAAGCACATTACTTAGTGTTTACACGTACACTAACTAACACGATTATGAGCTGGACAGAAAACTCTATTCTTTGAGACTACTGCCATATAGAGGGAATAATTTCAAGTTCAACTCCAAGTTCTAGCCCAAGTTCACTCTATCACATTCAGTCCCCATCAAGGGCATATGACGCTAGCTATGTACAGAATAATTGTGGCCTCTAGCATTTCTAGATACGCTCCGCCCCATGTACTTTAATTATGGCGAGATTGTTATGAAACGTTGAATACTGAATTCCTAGAATATTAATTTTCAGGTAACTATACATGTACATGTGGTGAACATTTTGAAAGGGGTGTTGCTGTATATCACAGTAAAATTAGATTCAACAAATGCAATAGCATGTTTATTATATTGTCAGTTCACCAAGACATACACATCTCGCATTTCGAGACTGACTTTCCGATCTCCGGCAGTAGTATAGGTGTAGGAGAAACATACCAGTACCTTGTCTCTAAATGGGGAAGAGGTTCCCGAACTCATAGCTCTAAATGGGAAAGAAATTCCGACGCCCTCTCTCAATTTTGGGGCATAAGCATTTGAGATATGGGCCCACTCCCTCCACTGCCAGCCGATCGTCGATCGGCGTCTCCCACCCTGCTTCCAAAGAGCGAGCGCAGGGGCTACACAAATACATGTTCTGGACCCAACCCCACTGGTTCAGTCCAGTTAGAGATAACTATCCATAACGATATACCAACCACACATTACAGGGTCTAATCATTCAGAGACGAATCTGATCAACGTTATGTACCATGGGTTACCCCGAAGAACTATAGAGTTACATGCAGGGTTTAGGATGTGGGGCACGGCAGGAAAAGATGACAGGCCATTACATGCCTGGGCGGCTATGCAAATAGATCACTTGACCACTGGATACCTTCTCCTGACCTAACATTCCCACAGTAGTAGACGAGTCACTCACCCGAAAACCTAACAGCACACGAGTTAGGGATCAGAGGCTGTCCACTGACAGCAATGGGGAAGGATACGTTTACAAAATGTGACCGGATCTGTAATCACGTATGTCCACGCGTACATCGATTTGAAAATCCATGGAGGGATTAAGTCTGTCGCTCAAGTATACAGAGTGATATTCAATTACATCACACATGACTCGACGACACAATTATAATGACGTTTTATAATCCGTCATGAAGCTCGAAATGTCCGTCACTCAAGTGTACGAATTCAATTACAATTCATAGAGTTACATTAAAAATATAAATTTAGTTGAACGTTTTGAAACTAATTTGATTGAGCCTTTTTGCGATCATAGACAACAACATAACACAGTCAAATTGGTTTTAAAATATTCAACGGGCCACCTGTATAATTATATTGACATTTGGATTATTGTAATTCGTGCTTAAGATTATATGCATCGATCCCAATACAGTATTCTTCCATTTCCATAACATAGATCTATGTAGCTTGGACAGCCTACTTCTAAACGTAGGAAAATCGTTGCATTTGGCATGGAGATGGGTACTATTGATAATAATGCAAATCTGACGTCCAATCTTCAATCCATGTTTCTGGGCTTTAACTGTCAGTAAGTTAGATCAAGTCCTAAAAGCTTTGGAAATCATTTGAACACCGTGTGGGAAAGAGCAAATATGGTTGCCAAATATTGTTGCCGGCAGGCCAACGCATGCTCTTTCCTGCTCACGATGTGTGTGCGGGGGTGGGGAGGGGGCAGTGTCCTTGAACACTCGAGGTTATCGGCACTTCATCCAACGTGTGTGTATCGTGGAGTCCTTATACAATCAAGTGCTTATCGGAATGATCAGCTGAACTCATAAGTACCTGTGGGTGAGGGTGATTTTTAAACGGGTAAATTCCTCTCGTACATCGTCGTGTCGTG
>CM067365.1:59872284-59992284 GCA_034401795.1 Chaetoderma sp. LZ-2023a
GCATGACACGTGTGTTATATCGCCACGCAGGAACTCGATTTTTTACCGACACACTTCCTATTATCTCCTTCACCTGTAGAGTATTTGTCATCTTATATCGCCATTCTTCTTTCAATTACAAAAATACATTGCACATTATATTACTTTAGATGAACATAACATCACTGACGCATACCCGTTTTCATTAGGCATGATAGTGGAATGAATTCATGTTGTTATTCATTGGCATAATAATCAGGAATCAGACCACAGATATTGATGAATGGATGTTATGAAACAGTTCTTGGAAGTTTACTTGACATAGCAGAATATGGCCACAAGTTATAGCATACTCACATGAAATTACTATATGTGCCATGCTGGGCTGCGTATTCGATTTGCATTGTGCACAATGTGTTCAAACCCATGGGAGCCAGTTTTTTACACATACATGATATACCGCCACGCAGGAACCTCGACCTTTTTGACAACTTCATGTTTTTCATCCACATTTTCAGTAACATCGTCTTCACCTGTATCATACTTGTCATCTGATATCGCCATTGTTCATTATATTAAAGATGCATTTGACACATTTTAATACTTTGGATTAACATAACTTGATAGCATAATTGGTTCTCGTCTGGTAGCATTAAGCCATGCTAGTTCTCAACCATAACCATGAGAAGAGAGAGTGGTGTCATTGTTATAGCAACGGCAAGTTAGTTTTATGATATAGCAATATGTGATATTTTCGAGTAGTCATACACGTACTAGCACTGGCAGGGAATCACACCCACAACTGGTGACATCGCCTAGCACCATAGCCCACAAACGCATCCACCGGACCAAGAAAGATAGTCTTGTGGTTTTGTTCTGGTTAACTGTTTGGGTGTGTGGTGCTCTCAGTCTAGTGGGGTTGATTTCAAGTAACATACTGAAAGGGCGATTCAGTGAGTGCGTCGTCATTTAAGACTGTCTGAATTATGTACATATCTTTTAAATGCATGAGTCAGTCGTATATATATATATACGACTGACTCATGCATTTAAAGATATGTACATAAATCAAATATATATTATATATTCGATAGAAACTATATGTCCAATGTGATCAATCAAATAACTATATATTTGTTCACACCGGCAATGTTGCCATTGCCACAATTGATTAATATTCAGGATACATTATATATATATATATAATATATATATATATATATATATATATTTATATATATATATATATATATATATATATATATATATATATATATAATATATATATTATATATATATATATTATATAATATATATATATATATATATATATATATATACTATATATATATATATATATATATATATATATTATATATATATATATATATATATATATATATATATATAATATATATAGTGAACGGTGTGACGGCGAAGGGAAATGTATGCGTTTAATTTCAAATATGATGACCGTGTGCCTCCAAAGGATACGTCATATGTCATTATACCACATTGCAGATAAATCTTGAGTGCACAGCGATTTACTAGATAGGGTAATGCTATCAACATATATTTCACAAATACGCCAATTGGTGTTCCATATACACTTGACTAGGAATGAAAGACACATCTATTTTTAACTTATGCAACTCGTTTATAATAACGCCTGCGTATCTTCATTCGGCATTGCAGATACGTGGTGGAAACAACTATTCGCTGTCATCATGTGTCTTAGAGCAGATAATGTGTATTTTGAGATGATGATGACTTTCCTTTAGTTTGCGTCATCTTTTATATTCAGTTTACACTCAAAGTGCAATCACCTATCTGCCATCGTATACATATAAATGTATAGCGAATATAATAACATGCCTGTCACAAGTTAGTGTATGCGTCTAATTATTCAAAACATTCAATTTGACAAAAGTCAAACCCCTCTTTATGAACATAATAGGATGCATCCATATTGCAAATGAGAGGAAGCTATCAGATTTTGCCATATGTTTTAATAGGACGCAGGTTCGTGATAAATGGTTCTGCATAACACACCCCCCCCCCCCCCCATTGCAGAAATGGTATGCAACAGAAGTCCGCCCTTTCGTGCATTCACGTGTCATATGTTAATCACACATAATTAGCGTAACTATGAAGAAGACCCTATTTTACTGACATACGCTGGAACATGAGAGCTGCTGTGGCATATTTGTGTGTGCTTGGACTCAATATCCAATATAAAGTGGAGTCTGTTTCAACCGTGTAAGCCTATGTTCCTTGGCATCTGTGAAGTAGGTCTCAAGCGCACTGGATTGAGTGGCACTTAGTCACAGCTACGAAGATTAGTATCTGACTGGTAGTGTTGCTAAGGTCTGCAAGGAAATCATGAGTCTTGAATGCAATATATGGACATATGCTCCTTAAATGGTGCAGGTAGTGAACCAGATGTATCGAATTTTCACTGTTGAAAACTATTTTGTGCCTTTTTAATTACAACCATATTCCGTGACTCTACAACCTTGTCAACAATTGCCCATCTATATGTATGAACGCTGCTGTTACAGCTTCGGCATATTTGCTAGGAATGATAGAAATGTGCAGATAAATTGGCACACCGACTGACAGAACACGTACCAACGGACCACAAATTGACTAAGTGACTGACAGAGAGACAAACAGACAAAAAGCCTGCCAGTAGTGACATGCCCATATGTAGAATTTGGACTTCAACTAAAGAGAAAGCTCCCTGAATCGTAGCATGAACAGGCATATGTGTCTTAGTTACGTATATTGCACTATGCACATTACATATGCGTACATCCAAATTGTGAGCTCCCATAAAATATTGCACACATTTATCCTTCTCAGTAATACCTATACTAGTATTTGGACTGGATTTCTTACGACAATGTGGTGCGTGCAATCAGCGTACGAATATAAGTCTACAGCTTTAATAATATTTATCTCGGATCAATGTTTTTGTTTGTCCATTCTACCGAATGTAAGATGTGAATAATTACCAAATTAGTATTCGTTCAAAGTGAATATGCCTGACCTTGGAGAAACTCGTGGATAGACAACATCAATTCGTCAATATGACCGTGCACGTACATAAATGTTTGGGTTATACTCCATTTTTTTAAATGCATGATATATGACGTACGCTTCAGTGAAATACTTTTCTTTCATTGTTGAATATTTTGGACGTAATATGCTTAGACACTATTCCTGATATGGTGGCAAACCACAATAGGTAGTCAAATTACTTTCAATCTTCAGTAAAATTAATATGTAGATAATTTTTTTTAACTTCTCCTTTGGCAGCAATGAGTCATCTTGGGTAGGGCGGGGTGGCGTTGTCATTTGGTACAAGTAGCAGTATTGAGTCCTTTGAGCCCAATTAATGAAGCGAAATTGGCACTCAGATGTTCTGACCATACACATATTGACTGGCATTACCGAATTTTCCCCCATTCTCACGAGTTTCCTCGTGTGTCCAATGTCTGTGCAACTGGTTAGTGATAATAGTTTAAATTGGCGCAAGAATATATCCATGTGTACAGATAATGTTGAGTTTCTTAGCAAGATAAATTGATTCCATTCCATTCCGTTACGCGTGGCTCATGGTAATCCCGATTGAGTGTCACTCTCCTGGTGTTGGCCCTTGGACACTTTGCTTTGGCAACCCATTAAAGAATGTTTATTGACATAATAATTTCTGGAACTAAGACCATGGTCTAGCAACACCAGGTGTGTTATTCAAATAAACACTACAAGAGAAATTGTCAAACTATGGATGGTCCCGTCTCGGGAAAATAAATATATATATATATATATATATATATATATATATATATATATATATATATATATATATATATATATATATATATATATTAGGAGGCAAAGGCTGACTGGAGTGTACTCATCTAGTGGCATACGCGAGAGAGAGAGGGAGAGAGAGAGAGGGCGAGAGAGAGAGAGCGATAGCTGTGTGGGGTTGAGGGAGAGATGGATAGCTGGAATGAGAAAGGAGATGAGAGGAGTGTGTGAGCGAGTGTGAGCGTTAGGGTGGCACAGAGAGGGAGATAGTCAGTAGAGTGGTGAGAGGGGGGGGGGGGGGGGGCAGGCAGGCAGGCAGCAGGCAGACAGGCAGGCAGGCAGGCAGGCAGGCAGGCAGGCAGGCAGGCAGGCAGGCAGGCAGGCAGGCAGGCAGGCAGGCAGGCAGGCAGGCAGGCAGGCAGGCAGACAAACAGACAGACAGACAGACAGACAGCCAGGCGGGTAGGCGAGATGGGTTTGATCGGACGGGCGGGGGGGAGGCGGGAGGGCGAGCGGACAGGCATGCATGCACGCATGAAGATGGGAAGGCAGGCAGGAAGGGTGACCGGGCAGGCGAAGGCGTGAGGGCAGGAGTGCATGCGGGGGGGGGGGGCAGTCGAGTGGCCTGGCGGGGCAGTGGGCGGGTTGGCGGGCGGACGATGAGCCGGTGGATGGGTAGGAGGCCGGGTGGGCAAAAGGCTGGGCGGGAAAGTGGGATTATGGGTAACTGAGTTTTAGGCGTGATGCTCGACGTCCGAAGGTGCTTTCCGTGTGTTTACCGTCTAAAAATTAATATTGTATTATTATTATTATTATACGGGCGCATAGGTGGGCGGGTTAGCAGGCAGGTCGGTGGGCGGGTGGTATGGTCTGTCGGTAAGTAAGCAGGCAGGCATACAGGATGCTAGGCTGATAGGCAGGCCGGCAGGCAGGCAGGCAGACAAGCAGGCAGACAGGCAGGCAGGCAGGCAGGCAGGCAGGCAGGCAGGCAGGCAGGCAGGCAGGCAGGCAGGCAGGCAGGCAGGCAGGCAGGCAGGCAGGCAGGCAGGCAGGCAGGCAGGCAGGCAGGCAGGCAGGCAGGCAGGGCAGGCAGGCAGGCAGGCAGGCAGGCAGGCAGGCAGGCAGGCAGGCAGGCAGGCAGGCAGGCAGGCAGGCTGTCTCGTGAAACGGTGGTTTGGGGGGCTGACAGGTTGGTGGCTGGGTTTACACGCTGGTGGGTGGGTGGGCCACGGGATGTTTGACAGGCAGGCAGGCAGACAGGCAGGTAGGCGCTGGATATGTCTGATGAAAGTACATATTCTGCTACAGCAATGTGTCGTTTTTGTCAACACTTTTCCACTAATCATACACTATTAAAGAAGATTCCTAAGTACATGGCCGTTTGTTATTGATTATAATCTTATCAAATCCTATTTCAACGCGCAAACACTTCAATTGCTTTTCCAGTTGATATGGGCAAACTGACACATTTACTGGCCAAGCAAATCTTGTATACTGAATTCGACCTTGTGTATTTCTGTTTTAGATTCGCAGACGCATCACGGAAACGTGTTCAAGGTTCAATGAATTACATGTCAGAGAACAAGAAATTAGTCTTTTCTAGATGAAGATAACCTCCATAAAGATTGCTTCAAAGTCTCTTTTCAGATGACTTTCAACCTAGAATTGACTGTCCGCGATAATTTAAGTAGAGCATCAATGAGGGAATGAGGCTATGAAGTCACATGGAGTGCTATATTCTGCCGCCAATTAGTTTTCTCGTACATGCCTGCCTCCCCACCATGCATCTATCTCTAGTCATAAGATCAGTTGTCTGCCAAATTGATTTCTGGATCCACTAGACCTTTCCAGTTTATCCAGCAATCATATGACGTCATAATCAACAACGTCTCAGGTAGGATTACGCATTTATCAATTACGCCATGCGCGACGCAGGTAAGTTAGTTACGAATGCTTAATTGATGACGGACTAATCGGTGCTGTACGAATGGTATTTCTTTACTATGTAATAAACATGTTATTGAATATTTGTGAAACTAATATCACTGGGCGCCGTTGCTGTCAGAGACAGCAATAGCATCCAGTCAAATTAGTTTTAAAAATATTCAAAAACTACGTGTACAGCTTTGATGTGATTTTCGTATTCCACCCACTCCAAATACCAGATCTTCCAATAGATATATTCACTTTATGAATTGGTGTATATAATTCTTTCATCTGTTTATGCTTTCTTTTGCTCTAACACGATTATGATAATCCCGCAGTCTCCTTGATCATTCATGATTTAGTCTAATAATCACAATATGAATACACAAACCTATTCCCCCTGAGTAATGTCACATGACAAAATGCTGTTATTTGATTGGTTAAGATCAAGGATGAATGATCTGGTATTTCCCTCACGCGAGGGAAATATCACTAGGAATCACCCACGTGAAAAACGTGTTTTAGTTTTACTGCGCAGTTAGCCATACAGCTCATTATAATAATATGCATGCTGCTAAAATGGCGGGTACGCCGGCTTCGGAGTTGTTGGATTTAAATATTTCAAGTGCCTCAATTTCAAGACAACTATGCGGGAACGGTGTTACATATTTTGAAACTAATTTGATGGAAGCTGTTGCTGCAGCAAGGTTGTATATCCTTCAAACCACGTGTAGTCGAATAGCGAATGCATTACCCGACACATTAAGCATAACCATAAACACGGAGAGTTAATTATCACTCTTGCCCATTTCTTCGTGACATGATAATAATGATCCACGTGGCGAGCGTGCCAAATACGGAAATCAACATATCGATATGAAACGGATTACATATAGCATTAATTGTAGAAGTAATTAGTCTATGGTAAGCCCATACCGAAGTATGATGTTATTCCGGATTAGCTCTCTAGCGTGAACAGGACTATAGACGCCGTTTTCGGCGTACAGACAAGGCAAAAACTTGTCGGTTTTACTCTTTCAGAACTGGCCTTGAGATGCCTAATTTAAGAAGTGCTTATCTAATTATATTGTCACGTTATGATAACATCTCTATCTTCGACGTCTGAGGGTTAATGAATTCGTTACACCAGTGTTTTGACGGAGGTGCGGACTGTTACCTCACCCGCAAACAATTATAAAATGTATCTCACTCCATACGCTCTGGAGATACAACGTTTGCACGTGAGGTAACAGCCTGTACCCCCGTCAAAACACTGGTGTAAATAATACTATCTCAGATTCACGAGTGCCTTCTTTCAAGAGTATTCCACCAATCTAGCGGTAGAATAATTTGCAATACATCAAATTTATATAATTTGAATTGCTAGTTTTAGGCAACCATATCACCTCACCCCACCCCCACCCCCAACCCAAACACCCCAACACCCAGCCCCACATCACCCCCCCACCCAGCCAACCACCCCTCGCCATTGCCCCACACATCCAACATGCGCATTCAAATTTCCTGCTATATGTTCGTCAATACAAGATACTTCCCGTCTTGTAATTCCACGTGTATGTCAGCAAAAGTAGGTCTATCTGGACAGAGAGTAGATGGACTGGTTTACCGTACCCATCCACTTAGCTTACAATATTGGGAATAAAGTTGCCGTGTCTAAACACTCCAGGGTCAATGGATATTATTTACGCGTTAGGTCTTTAACCTTCACAGTCCAGAAAAGAACACTTATTTTGCGCATAAGTGATATACTCGTTGGATCTGTTTTAGGTTATGCCTTTTGAAATTTATATTTCGTATTTCTCTAGATTTCTGAAGCTGAAAAGTCTCTTAGGCTTGTGCGATTATTGCGTTGAGTGATCGCGATCGATTATTCTCGATTACTCGATTAATCTGCTTGGATACAAATTACCAAGACATAAAAACAAAAGAATATCAATGAAGAAATCTGCAATGGTGTTTAAAAAAGTCCATCTGCTGGGCAAGAGAAGGCTATTTTTGAAAATGTATCACTGGAATGCCTGGCTCAAATACATTTTCAAAAAGAGTCTTCTCTTTCCCTGCAAATTGGCATACATTCACTAAGCAAAATGCCATTTTTCATGACCGATCGCATTAAAAATGTAGTTGAAAGTTAGGTTTTGAAATATTCTATGCAATAGAAAATATTCACGATTATTCGATTATTTAATATTTAATCATATAAATTAACCATTTAAAACATAATCGCGATTTTCGATTTAATCACGTAATCGCGCAAGTCTAATTTCTCTACCTCAACATGCATGCTAAACGCATGATTAAATACGCATAATACAATTAGAAAAACATAAAAGTAAATTGTAATGTATCGTATACATACTGCTTACAGCCCGTTCTATTGAAGTGATATAAACACACAAGTGTAATATTCAACGAAATACTTCCATTGCTTGGATAAGGCATAAGAAATATTGTCCTGGGTTAGATAATGTGTAATAATCACACATGGCTTTGACGACGCAAATGTAACCCATACAGGATACGTTATATTGTTGCTGTAAATTGTGTACATAGACGAAGAAATTATAAAGTTGGATTAAAACCAATTTCGATTCCAAAATAGCAATGTTTTGTTTGTCTTATTTTTTATTGTGCATTGGGCAGAACTCGTAACAAGTGAGGCATCACAGCGACGAAAAGGGTCACTCAAATTGGTTTCTGGGATCGGCCGTATTGTCGGTTATATGACAAACATAATTTCAAACTCGCTTAAGCTCGTGTAATGTGATAATTTTTGTCTCAGTTGTTAATAGCGATATTAAATAGGACCTCGTTCCAGATCCTCTATATATGTGCTTCAGTAGATGGCTATGGAAACATAACTTGTATATCAGTGTGCTAGATATAGTCCTATGTATATTAATATGAAGGAATCTATTTCTAGCTATCCTGGCCTATTTCTAGCTAAGTCGTGGTTGTTGGAATTGATTTATATAATTTGAAACCTGAATTCCCAGAACCCCAAATTCAATCCCTATCAATGACATAAGTTTCAACACATTCAACCCACTATTATTAATGTATTCTGAAGTCCCTAACATTTGTAAATTTCCCAAAGCCATACAACGTGACGTCATATAACTCATGACGTAATTGATGTTGACGTCATATTCTTCAATGATAAATTGAATCTGTGCAGTATCATCTATGGACAACTTCACAACAGTCTCGCATGTGTACTATTATAAACACATCTGAAAAACATAACTGCAGTAGAAGAAACTGCCAAACACAATTTTACAATTTGAAGACTATAAACCCGATGTGGGGAATAGCGCCTTAATGCTGGAACGTAACGTAACCATATTGTGTGTGGCTAAAATTTAATTTCAGGTCAAATGACAAAACATCTCTAAATCACTGCAATCATATGTATAATGTAGGCATATTGGTTAGACAAAACCAGAGTGACTGCATTAGGATATGTGGTAATCCTGATGAATAAAGGTATCACGTGGTGCATGGCTGCTGCGCCTTCAAGGAGTTAACCCCCTTTAAACTCTGATTTCTCAGATTCACAAATTTACAAACAATCATACATGTAATTTGTTGAGTATTTTGAAACTAAATCGATCGGAACGTCAACCTACTACAGGTAGCAACAGATCCAAGTCAAATTTGTCTCAAAATACTCAACAGAATAATGATTCAGTAGACGATCTTAACGGTCTAGAATATCAGGATCAGAGGGTTAATGCCCTCTAATGTATTACTGATCTCTATTGGAATATGTGATGTGCATTATAACGCAATCCGTATTACATTTGGTGTAGTAATTCAATTTGTGGAGATTGAAAACATGTTCGCCAACTATTATTTGAGAGGAATGTAATGAAGCTAAGAGTGTGCAATCTCCAACATAGAAAGATGCAATTGCAATTGATTGACACTAGACATTTGTAATCGATATTTCCAATTTGGAAAGCTTCCGGAAAACATCGGTCTGTCTTCACTAAAACTGGATCAATGCCATTGCTTGCAAAGGTTATATCATAGGTTTGGAAAAAGAATACAATCAGTCCATTCTCGGAAAACGATTAGAATCAATATATATTACACTAAAAAGTGGTTTTAGGCATCCTTGTTCAAAAATGTCCCATTCAATTAAGTGGATGATCTTGAAAATACAATCTCAAAATCAAAATACACTGAAATCTGGTGGATGTAATCACCCGAAGGAGAATATAAAGTGGTCAGTGGAAAGGCCCTATTTGACACTCAAGTGTCTGGCATCATAATCAAATGTGATCACATGTTACCTGACGTCATACTCATAATGACATATAACTCTCGCACGAAACTCGAAAAATCAGTCTCGAAATGCGCGAAGTGTATGTCTTTGGTGAATTTACAATTTAAGATACATTCTGTTAATATGTTGAAACTAATTTTACTGAGAATGGTTATACTACCATATACAGCAATTTCCCGGTCAAATTCGTTACAAAATATTCAACAACTTACATGTATACAACTTACATATGAATCTACAATTATGGAAATGTAGATCAAATCCATCTCACCGTGACAAATGTAGAAATTGGTCGGAGTTTATCTAGACATGGGTGTGCATAGCTAGACATTGCGCCCTCCATAAGGCAATAGTCTATTGTTTCAAGTCGAGGAAAAGAGGACATGTTTTCATTACAGGTCAGAAATACTTATACAATGACACATATGAGCATATTTGTGTTGTACATCAGATCCGTTAATTAACTTTTTCAAATTAGTATCAGTGTGGTATACGGAATTTCACATATGGATTAATTTGGCAATTTTATACATCCTCTCCATTGCAAAGACAATGTTATTTAAACGAGCGTGTGTTGTTGTTGTTGTTGTCGTCGCCGTGGTCGTCGTCGTCGTCGTTGTTATTATTATTATGTTTGATGGTGGTCGTGTTGGTGTCGTGGTGGTGTTGGTGGTGTTGGTGTTGGTGTTGGTGTTGGTGTTGGTGTTGGTGATGTTGGTGTTACTGCCGATGTTGCTGTTGGTGTTGTTGTTGCTGTTGTTGTTGTTGGAGGTGGTGGTGGTGGTGGTGGTGGTGGTGGTGGTGGTGGTGGTGGTGGTGGTGGTGACAGCGGCAGCGGCACCGTTGCCGGCGGTTGCGGTTGTGATTGGGGGGTGGTGGTTGCGGTGATGGAACAAAGAGAAAATGAACCATGATAGCAACATCATCACCATCATCTATATAAACAAAAACATGTCAGCATCAGCCAATGGCATACAGGAAAGTTGCTGATCCCTGATGGATCACCATCATTTCACAATGGGGAAAGCGTTGATTAAGGCACACTGCCAAATTGACCTAATTCATCAGCTCAGTAAAGCATTGAAGCTGATCGATGGATACAATCCATCATCAAGAGGTGTGCAGCATGGTCTGTGCAAACCTAATCTTTAATACGCTATCAGCAAGCGTATTAACGATAGCATGTCCTAAGTGTAGAATGCCAGTTCTGATACCCATATGTACCTTTAAGCTCGAAATAGGTAGATGTTCGACGTTGACTTCAAAATTATTTAATGAAACAGAGCGGGATTGATTCTTTACGTAGGGTTTTGTAGAGCCATACTACTTATACTAGTAAACGTACCGTATTAAGCAGCCATCAGACCAAGGGCTGTTGCACAACATATTTTGACAATGAAATCCAGGAACTACGTGTTGTATCTCGACCCATATTGCATGCATTCCTTATATTGATAAGAGATTTTATTATCTTGATATCATAAATATCACATTAAGTCGATGGTGAAGTAATTTGCCACATTGTGACCACATTACCTGTGTGCGTGGACATTAATTCAAATTGCTGTGTATATACACCTGTGCAAAAGTTAAGCACCACCCTATTTTTACGCACATGCGAGGGTATATTCATGTGCTATGAAGAAAGCAATAGCATAAACATTTATGTACCCATCCATCTTAGTGCAAGAGGTAATAATGCAACTAGAGGAATGCTGATTATGATGGTGGGGAAACACTGTATGTTTTTGTTTGAACTTGAAAACGAGGCCTGAATATGGTTACGTTGACACAACTGACAACTATTGCCCTACAGTTGACACACGTGGCTAGATTGTCATTAATGGTGTCGGAAAACGAAGTTTAACATCTGTGCACGAGTTTGAGACTGTCATTATTAATACCGGGTATATCCACCTTGTGCCTGGATGACGGCCTGGACACGACGTCTCATGCTGGTCACCAACCAACTGATACGCCATTGTGGTATTCGTTGGCATTCAAGATGGAGTGCGTCTGTTAATTCCTGTAGGTTCTGCACAGGAGGATCCCTCCTTCTCACCATGTTTCCCAGAATGTCCCAGATATGCTCAATAGGGTTCATGTCAGGGCTCCTTGCTGGCCATGGTAGGGTTTCGATGGCATTCTGGCGGAGGTATTCATGCACAGCTCTAGCACGATGTGGTCGGGCGTTGTCATCCATGAATATAGGGTGGGTTCCAGGTGCATGATTTACAAAATGAGGGACCACAACTCTATCCAGTATGGAATCTTGATATCTTTGTCCATTTAGTGTTCCAGGTACAGTCAACAGATCCAGCTTACAATCAAATGAGATGCACCCCCATATCATAACGGAACCTCCACCAAATGGAACTTCTTCCATGATGTTACGTTGGTCGTACGCCGTGCGTCTGGACCTCCATACACGAGTTCGACCATCTGTGGCATGAAGCAGGAACCGACTTTCATCGGACCAGTGTACCCGTCTCCAGGATCTCATGTTCCAGTGTCTTCTTTCGTTGCACCACCTCAGACGCTCCTCTTTGTGGTGTGCAGTGAGGAGAGGACGTCTGACAGGTCTCCTAGCTTTCATGCCAGCAGCATACAGTCTCCTTTTGACGGTAGACATTGACACTCTATTGCGCGTTTCCCATTGCTGGCTGAGCACTCTGCTGTTGGTGAATGGAGATCTCCTAACAAGGCGTACTAGGGCTCGATCATCACGGGCAGTAGTCTTCTTCGGTCTTCCAGATCTAGGCCTGTCCTTCACCCCGTTAGTTTGCCCATGTTTTGCAATCAAACGACTGATTACAGTATGGTTAATGTTCAGCTGTCTGCCACTCTCTCTGCATGACATACCAGTGGTATGCATGCCTATGATTTGCCATTTCACACGATCACTTAACCTTCGTCTTGCCATAGCGGTTCACAATCAAGAGGTAATTCGCTCTGTACAAATAAACCACGGTCATGAACACAAAATTCCTAATCTTGTCGCCTAAATCTGTATGTAATGTTCTACACCTCAAACTGGACTTTTACATAACTGAACACGTGTGCTGTTTCCCGCCACGCACGGACATCAAGCGGCGTGAAGTCATGCATGCATGTGCATTTCGTACTTGGAATTATGTCAGCTAACGCGGGGACCAAAAGTATGGCAGCCTAGTTGTACCATCATGTTTCTACGTTCTATTGTTTTTGCTGGTGCTTAACTTTTGCACAGGTGTATATATACAGACCGGCGATAACACATGTGTGTGTATTCATAGGTTACTAAAACACAGCAGTGTTTTAAGCTAATCGGGTTTCCCATGCCTGAATTTGCACAATTATCGTGGCACGCCTTGTTTGGCCAATGTCGGGCATAGTATTTGCGATAATGGCCGAAATCGGTTTAAGAGTGTACCGTTGTCTGCCTAGTATATGGATGGAACCGTCAGTTTAATCAGCAATACCACTCGCTTCCATTTCAGGTAAAATTTGAGATGTTCGTGCTAATGTCGATATTTAAATGAATTACAAATGACCGTCGATGACAGTTACACTTTGGCAGGGTATTATATGATTTTACTGGCATTATGATTTTAACCTGAAGATGCAGTCCTAGTAACATCAATCGTGTTCGTCAAGTAAAATCGACAAGGAACATACGCTGATGTGTGTGAATGTATATGAGTGCGTATGTGCATGCATATCACGCAGTCGGAAGCAAGGCAAACATGATATGTTGCTGTATTTGAGAATTGTTAAGTTAATTAAACTATTTCAATTATTTCTTTGACGAAACAGCGAGTTACACTTACGCCCAGCGCGCACAGGGCAATCTAGCTGAGCTACCGGCCTCGCTAGGTTTTTGCCTCAGCCGTTAGCTCTTGGGCGTCTCGCTGCACCCGATGAGGAATGTGCCGAGCTAGTTTCAACTTCACAATTGAAAATATATATATATATATATATATATATATATATATATATAATAATAATAATAATAATAATAAGTAATAGGTAAAAAATCATCGTATGTCAAGATGTATTTCGCTTCATCACATTGAGTTGCACCAATTAAATTTCTAAACGTAAAAAAGAATTTAATCAATTTTTTTTTCATGCATTCAGCGGTGAATGTGCACCTTTAAATTACGTGGACACGCGTTTTAATTGGTCAGTTGATGTATGTGGCTGGGTACATGGCTCACGACGTCCGCACATGGTGATGTTTTTACGTCGCGAGGCAAAAAATATCAAACAAGACAGCTATTTTCCTCAAAGCATCGCGAGGAGAATTCGGGGAATTCGTCACCAAAATCACCCACACACAAGAGCTAGCGGCTGAGCTCAGGGCCTCGCGAGGCCGGGAGCTCAGCTAGATTGTCCCGTGTGCGCTAGGCATTGGCTGTACCCAAAGGCATTGGTGTTGACTTTGAGGCCACTAGGTCCAAAGGCAAGGTCAGCGGAAACTGATTGCGAGAAATCTACAGATTGTTGTTTTTTCTTTCTCTTCTCTTCTTATTTTGGATTACATCCAAGCGTACAATTTCTTGGCTAAAAAATACAACTATGTTGCACTTATTATGTCTGAATTCGAGTTAATATGGATCAGTAGATTCCGAAAACCCCATACGAGCAGACAACCAGAAAGATAAATAGTCAAACAAACAGCCAAACAATTAGACAAACATAAGCATGACACTATATGCTAGCTAACTAACAAGCCAAAGCAGTCTCATAATCGGATCATGCCAATTCAAAATTAATAATACAGATTAATAAATAAATAAAATCAACATTTATTGAGCTGTGTGAAGAATAGAGCATGACTAATACATGCAGCTATCATTAGAGAAAGTTATTTTATCATCCCCAACCCATCCCAAACTGGAAGGTAGGTCTAGAATGAATCATTTTTAAATGTCAACGAATACAGAGGTTGATAATATCCAAACATTAATACGAATCTGTATTTGCATGGCCCATTCATAATTACAGAAAGTTTACAGTATTGCAGATAAATCGATGGTACAGTGATCTTTACTGGTAAGTGTTGTCTTATCAAATACAATTTTATTGTAGAAATATGTCATATGGTGTTCCATCTTTAGTCGACAAGTGCAAAATGAAGCCTCTATTGACTTAAGTAAATTGACTATAGTAATTCCGATCTCAATGACTGTATTCCACATAGCAGAGGCTTGAAGGAAAGCCATCCCAGTGTAATTGAATTACACAACTGTGAACAGGAAATCAGTGTTTTACTTTTCTTCTAATTATCTAGTCAGTTGACTTTCAAACTGCAATCGCAATATACGAGGACCTATATATAGAACTTGCTTTAATAGAATGAGAGCATACTAATGATCGGAATCAAGTTTTTACCCTTCTGCCAATAACAGGTGTCTCTGTTTATTCTACCTTTATGTGCCAGTCTAGCAGTCAAGCCAGTCGTTGTGCGCATTTGAATCGCGTACAACAGATTGAACCATGAGCCCCCCCCCCCCACACACACACATTTCAAAATAACAGGTAATATGTTTAATATTTGTAAGTAATTTGACTGGCTGCTGTGGCTGTAGGATCGCTCAGGCAAACTAGTTTCAAAATAATCAACGTGAATTGTATAGAATATTCAAGATAATCGGTTTAATGCACGGAACGTGAAACGTGCGTTAAATTAAGAATTCCATGATCATTTTACAGGCGATCTGATGAATATTAATGTTGGTGGATCCTATGGATGACACTCAATGTATATGTTATTTTATTGATATTATTCTAAATGTTTTTGGAGGAAAATATCCCTGCTGAAGCCAATAACATGGGGGTTATCTGGTGTAAACGGCAGTAATAAACCTGTTCAGTGGGATTAGTGAAAGTAAATCGGCCATAGAAATATTCTGACATGCAAATACGTGCCTATACACGTGCTCGTGAATTAATACCATTCACTTGACACGTCTTGTTTCCTCACAGTCTGATAATTTTTCATGTGGTGGTCATTGACATTGTCTTGACCATATAGCCAGCCATGTGTATGTGCTGTGTGGATGTTCATTAGTGTTAATTAATAATGGCAATATGTCCTGTTTCAAGTAGTATACGTGTGTCTCATGTTAATGTCAATTGATTGCTATTTTAGTATTGTTAGCCATTCAATGTAACAATTCACGTTTATACTGAGTTTGGTGATTATGATTAACATAGGGAAGCTAAGAATCTTGTCTAAAACATAATGTTTTCTATGATTAAATGTAGACATCACATTATATATTACATGGTTCACTTCGTGATGCCAGTTGTTATAAAAACTCGTTATACAGTGTCTTCAAGGATTGTGATTGAGCCTTTACTTTACCATATGCAATAACATGATTGATAGAATTCTGAAGCTATGAATCTTGTATGAAACATAATTGTGTCTATGATTAAATCTAAACAGCACATTATATATTACATGGTTCACTTGTGATTTATCTTTTACAACACATAGTTATACATTTTCATTAAGGATTGGAACAGGGCCTTTGATTTACCATATACCATAACAAGCATGATAGAATCTCGATAGATGCGGCTTCGAAATTTTTCGGATTTTTCATATTTTTTCCGGATTTTCTGGATTTTTTTTTGATTTTCTAGATTGTTCTCGCATCACCAACATAGTTGTGGAATCCTAGTATATGGTCACACCCTGCACTGTTTTAAGATTTGGACAAAGTCGCCCGGTAGTTTTCAAGACATCCCCGTATCCAGAATATTGATCCAGCCCTGATCCGGGTTATTTCACTGCTAACCTCTGGAAATCCTTTGGCAGCGCGAGCTCCGTTGTTGTTATAAAATGTGAGCCAAATTGGATCAACCAACCAACGGTGACACGTGTCTCTTGCTAACAGATGGAGCAATTTCTAGATATAAACCTCCCATGTCTAGTTAGACTCAGCTCACTGTGTCTGCACTGCCAACAGTGTATGCACAATTGCTGAACCTGGTTTCTCAATCGATCATATGGCATCATAATCAACTACACCACGTGTAAGCTGACGTCATAACCAGCTACGTCATGAATGGCGCGATTAAGTCTGCCAAAACCGCTTAATAGTTCGCCAAGTTGCACGAATTGTATGTTTTTACTATTTAATAATTCATTTAAAAAATATTTTGAAACTAATTTGACAGGCACTCTTGCTGCCAGCAACAGGACCAAGTCAAATTAGTTTCAAAGTATTCAACAACTTACCAATATAATTTACTGAGCATAGAGATTCAGAAAATTCAGGGGACGATTGATCCCAACACGAACAGAGCGTGGGTAGAGCCTAGCTAGAAATGGGCTGGGCATAGCAAAAACTGGATTCCCCGACAGTATGCGCACATTTGGATCGATTATAAAACATTGAATCCTGAATTCCCAGAATCCCAATTTCAAGTTAGCTATACAGGTACGCGGTTGATCATTTTTAAATTACCGTGGAAGCAACAATACCATAACCTAATTATTTCAAAATATTCTATGGAATGTTTATTACATTATACGTTTACCAAAGATATATCATAATGAGTGTTACATCAGCTAACAAGTGACCTATTTTTGTTATGACAGCTGCTACTTAAATGGCAGATCGGATCCATCAATTCTCCTCTTGACGAGATCCTATAATTCATGGTTCCCATCTGGAAATCAGTTTGATTAGTCAGTTAATGCCACATCGCCTGCATTCATGTTTACACGCCACATCAATGTTCCCCTTGTCTGGGATTTGTCCGAGGAACAGGACATGTAGTTATTACAGAGGTATATTTCTAGCTATGCCCCGCCCATGTATAGCAAAGCTCCGTCCATGGTTTGCACGTGTTGTGATCGATGTATGTACTTTGCACGCTGGCTTCCTCGTATCCATTTTCAATGTAACGGCACAGTTAGGAAGTTGAAAATTTGGAAATTAACTTGACTACGTGCTGCAGCTGCCTATGGCAACAACAACGGTCAGTCCATTTAGTTTCAAAATATACAACATAATGTTTATTAAATAGTAAATCCATCACCAACATACAAATAGTAATTTGGCAGACTTCTCCAGGTTCATGACAGAGTGTGTGTCAACTTATATGTGAAGTAATTGATCATGGCATGAACACGTGTGTGGCAGATAGAGTCCACCCATTATGTCGGATGTCATGAAAAAAGTTGAAAACAATGCCCTGATATAAAATAGAAAACCTGTCAGATTTCGTAATGTTTAACTGAAACTTAGCAATCTAGATAGCTGCATCATTAACAATTAAAATAGCTTCAATATTATTCATGGAATTCCTATCTCTATTTTAGAATATTACTTATTATTTTTAATTTCTGTAGTATTCTTGGAAACTTTCGTATAGATGTATAGTGCGTTATCGCCGATGGCAACTCATAGTGACTGTGTGCAAGTGGGTGTGACTTCCTGCCTCCCAATACCGAATACATGAATTCTTGAAGCAGTTTATCAATCTGGCATGGGACTGTGCAAATGTCTTTTTCTGCGTGGATTGCTCTATTACTCAGACGTGTGCTATTGGACGGCATCTATACCTCCTCGGATAGTATTAATTATGTTCCTCAAAAGTAGTAAAACACTTCCTTAGAAGAAGTGCCACTATTTCAATATATCAAGGTACGGTTAGAAAAGTAAATTCGACCGTGGTGCCAATATTCTTGCCCTGAGCATCAATTATTTTTCATCGTCAAAGTACATAGCTAGTAATAACACATACTGTATTAATAAAGAGTTGCTGAGTACAATAAAGGCGGCCATTCGAGCTATGTCGTCCTATGTATAGGACAGCTTCTTACACATTCTGGACTCCATTTAATGCATTGAAACATGAAGTCCCATAATGTCAATTTCGAGGTAACTATACAAGTAAACTGTTGAATATTACGAAACAGTTTCCAGTCAAATTAGTTTGAAAATATTCATTAGAATGTATATTACTTTATAAATGTATCACAGACATTCAATTCGTACACATTAGTGACATACTTTTCGATTTTGTGATGGAGCTACACCATAGTGAGTGTGATGGCGGCTAACAAGTGACATATTTGATTATGAAGTTAAAACAAGGGCCGCCAATTTCTAGCTAAGCTCCACCCATACCTCGCTCGGGCTGGGATCGATCGATCCCTGACCTCCCCGACTATCAATTTACAGAAAACTATACAGGTAAGCTGTTAAATATTTTGAAACTAAATTGACTGGGTGTTGTTGCTGTCTAGTTTCAAAATATTCAACATAATGTTTATTAAAATTAAAGAATACTATACGTACAACAACTCTTAGTCCGTCTACAATTTTCGTTCGTGACGTACTTATCTATAGACGTAGTCCTACACGCCACCAAGTTGATTATGCCGCCATGTGATGGGTGGATAAACTGGAAAGGTCCATTGCGTGACATATCTGATTCCTTTATTCCGATGCTACATGGTTACACATTGTGTGTGGGTAGTGCCTTTATTTATTCTCTTCGAATAATATTGCATCATTTAATCAATAGCAACTTGCACACAAAATAAATCCAGCACATTGGAATGATGACTTCCCAAAGCTACAATAGAGTAACGCCAGTATCACAGTGAGGCATTATTAATTTTGATAAACGTCTAATAAAAGGCACCAATAATTTGCTCAATAACAAGACACACTTGGCTAATGCTCTAGCAGTAAATTATGTCAGCAAGCTTACGGTTAATAGGATATCCCTCCATTCAAATTGATAAATGTTGACAATTGTCTCTAAAGGGCGAACACATATCAACCCATAGGTTATCTGAGACAACGCAATATCAATTGATGAACGGAAATATGATGATGCTACCCAGTCTCCATGTCCAGGATTATTATACACAGTAGCCTACGTTGAAGAGTATATTAACTTATGTCAAATCTGTACTACATGGATACACTAGTGAGGGATTGAAAGAGAGGAATATTACTATTTCACAACATAATGATGCTTCAAGAAAAAGACATCGATGTTGGCAGGCTGTGACCGTACATCATTGTGCAATTATATTAAGTGAATACATAATATTCTATGTATCACTCGCCCATATCTAATTATGCCCCTGTAGCTCTGGCGTCGCGCTGTCGTGTGTTTACCTCCTCCTTAGACTCGGCCTCGTACTCACTGCACGGGCCGTCCCGATGATGCTGGTTAGCCGGCAGCGGGGATTCGGACGGCAGGCTATGGGCCACCGATAGGTACATAGATCAACCTCTAGGGCCAGTGGAACAGTTACGTTCCTGTGAGACCGGGCGAGCATTCCCGCCAACACCAAACACAGCCGTGTCATCCAAGCTTCTGTGTAGCTTGTGTGACGGTGCATAGTGGTTAATTTACAATAAAGGTTACCTATCCTGAGTATAGGCGAGGGAGCAGCGAGTCGAGGACTTGCGTGTTAGTTTGTCAGTGAAGGGACGAACCGAGGTGTATGGTGAAGTACCCTTGTCGGTATGGAAGTGGCCCCTCTGCGCCGTTTTGTGTATATGTCGCATGAGCTACCTAACGTATCTATTTATAAGTATGCACAAGGTAGAAGAGTAAGGGATAGACCATGCATGGCCTAACGTTTAATATAATCTATTTAGATGCAATACGCCGGCCAATAAATTGGTCTTGCGAGAGGAAAACGCCTCGCGCGGGCCTCCGTCACAGGAAAAGAACTACAACGCCGAAGCAGATGAGGAAATTCGGCAATACCGTTCTCCCATTAAGAACAAAGCAAGTGTGTTGAATTATATATATATATATATATATATATATATATATATATATATATATAAATATATATATATGTATGTGTGTGTGTGTGCGTGCGTGCGTGCGTGCGTGCGTGCGTGCGTGCGTGCGTGCGTGCGTGCGTGCGTGCGTGCGTGCGTGCGTGCGTGCGTGTGTGTGTGTTGTTATTATGTTAAGGGATGCAAGCTGGTTTACGCAGAGACGGTGCACAGGTTTCCACGGAATTTCCCTAATACCTTGTTTAGTTGGCACCACGCTGTTTTGATGGTCCTTCATGACGAACTAGCCTAACATACAGTTAGTAGGGCCAGACATCTGATGGTTATGCCTCAAAGGGTGTATGCCTACTTAACTTTAACAAGGTGTGACTTCTTGCGTGGTTCGCCCAAGCTCCCATCTCCGGTCTGACTTATTGAACGGACCCATCAAGCTGGCGGCGCATACTTATTGTCTGGTCGACGAGTACTGAAGCCAAGAAGTTACTTCTAACTATGCATCAGCACAACCACAAGTAACAAGACAAAGACAGGGCAGTGCAAAAGCCTTGAATAAGCAAGCATCTTATCTACGACGAGGCAGAAGAACCCTATTGCAGACTACGGTGACCTTCCTGGAAGGCGTGGAGGGTTCACTTGGCCCTTCCAGTCACCGTAGAATCTAGAATCAACGTCTGTTGCCGCCGTCTAAGTGTCGAGAACGAGCCGTATGAGACACATTACCGGGAAGCTAACATTTAACTGCATTAGGGTTATGTAAATGCCCAAGGTTCACTGCTACGCCATTACCACAAATAATTATAATTTCGCACTGAAATCCTACTTTGGCCTAACGAATATCGCCAGAGGTACCAGTGAAGGTAGTAGGGAGGGTGCGTGAGTGATCACCATTTAGATTATAGCCGTCGAGGAAAATCTGCGATTCCAAGGGTTGGGTCTAATCTAACCAGAAGCGGGTGTGGTGGGGTCGGGGTGGTTGTGGGTGGGGTTGGGGTGTAGCGGAGATGCCAGATCAATGTAAGGCCAGGTTGGCCGGAGTCTGGTGCGGATAGAAGCAGTTGCTAAAGTAATAGACGCTTTTATATGGTGTTCTACTAGTTACAATGTGCGACACCGAACAGCGAGCTTTAGAACAAAATAGCCGCGCTGCACTGAATCCCCCCTCACTCCTTCTTTGCATGTGTTGGTATCGATTTGAAATAGAGATAGTTGAAATACGAACCCCTAAATTTCAAGGCAAGCTAGGTTGTTGCCTATTTTGAAACTACTTTGACTTGGATACGCTGTTACCGATGGCAGCAATAGCACCAAGTCAAAGCCGCTTCAAAATATCTAACATGATGTTTATTAAAGTGTAAATTCACTAAGAACAGACTTTTCCAGTTTCGTTACGTAGATACAGTTTGACTGTGACGTCAGCTAATAAGCGACATATTTTAATTATGGCAGTCGGTGTATTGTTATTTTATTTATAATATTCAATAAAATTTGTATTCAAATCTAAATTGTTAGTTGAAGAACATTTTCCGGTTGAGACCGAGGGGATCATCAGACACAAGTACCAAAAATCACTCTTTGAGTAGTATATTTGAGAATAAATTAGGTTTCGAACTATCCTAACATAAAACTCTCGAAACTGAATTAGCTTTTGATTGTATTCTAAAATACACATGTTGGCATAGAGACGCATTAGCAATGCCTTATCATTCACTTGACATGTTTTGTATCCACATTGACTGGTAATCTTTTTAGTGATAGTCGTTGAGATTGTCATGATACTATAACAATGTTTATATACGATGTGGATGTTCCATCAATGCTAATAAGCCAGGGCAACGTGTCCGATTTCAAGTAGAATATGTGTGCCGCATGTTAATGTTAATAGCGTGGCCTCCACAATTGTTAGCTATTAATGTCACCATTCCCGTTGGAAATGAGATAAATGAGTTAAATCTACCTGGCTCAGTTATGGGTTTACTCTCCCCCACCCCATCCTCTGACTGAAAGCGTAATTGAAGAAACCATGTGCACAGTCAATTATATGACAACATATTCAAATACGTTACATGTAGGTTGACGTCATAATACATTACTTCATGAATCACGCGATTATGTCCGTCATAAACACTTAATAGTGGGACAAGCTGCACAAACTGGATGTCTTTACTCTTTAATATTACATGTTGTTGGATATTTTGAGACTAATTTCACTAGGCGCACTTGCCGCTATAGGCAGCAACAACACCCGGTC
This sequence comes from Chaetoderma sp. LZ-2023a, assembly GCA_034401795.1. NCBI lineage: Eukaryota > Metazoa > Mollusca > Caudofoveata > Chaetodermatida > Chaetodermatidae > Chaetoderma > Chaetoderma sp. LZ-2023a. The sequence goes on from CM067365.1 coordinate 59,895,347, forward strand.
AAAATAGTTTCAAAATTGTCAACAGCTTAGCGGTATGATTTTCCGGAAATTTAGATTCAAAAAGTCTAAGGTTCGATTAGTCCCAAGACGGGCACTGCGTGGGTGGAACTTAGCCGGAGATGGGCGGGGCATAGCTAAAACTGGATTCATCCATGATCAATACGTATACTGTTGCACATTCATATATTGGACGGAATTCTAATTCATCAGATTGATCTCAAATTTGAACTTTCTAGGATAATGTCTAATTCATGTGCACCATCTGAAAATGAACGTGTTGAAGAAAATCAAAATTCATATTTGGAATAACGTGGCAACACATTATGGAAGTAGACATAGATGTTAGGAAACCGTTATCGAGCTGTGTAGCCTTTCACAGAAAATTGTGTTATTATATAGCCTGGAATAATCGATAGTCCTTCAATTATCGACCTACATTTCTCAGCGCCATCAACCATTATGTCCTTGCTTGTGGTGATTATTTAGACAATGGTATGTGGGAAATTATACAGATCACTGTCTACAACTTCATACATGATTTCTCTTCTGCGAGCTGCAATATAAAAGCTAGTTAGTGGGTGGTTTTATGGTTTTCATCTGATTCTATCTTCCTATTATGAAGGGCAATATTCAAGATGTGTCGTCTAAATACGGTTTAATAGCTGTTCGATAATACTAATATATGTAGTAAATCCATCCACGTCTCCATAATGGTTAGAAACAGCATAATAGTCGGTGGTATTGCATAGACTTCTTGTAATTGCAATTCAACAATCTTAGAACATTGCTCAATACAGAGTGGCAGCAGAGGTGGTACAAATAAGTCATTTAATTTGTCTAACTCATCGGTAACAGGATGTCCTCTAGCAGTTTATCTTGCCACTATTCTGTGGTTTTCTCATTATTTTATCATTTCTAGTTGTAGAAATGCAATGATACATCGGCCATTCTAAGGTTCCATTATTCATTCCAGTTCGAGTCCTGTCCGTTGGTGATGTGACAATCAACACCAGCAAGAGCAGGCATTAATAACCTTCTCAAATATATAACAATGCAGGAATGCAGGTTTAGTTAAGCTTAGTCCATCTCTAGCAAACACCACCCATAGTTTGCCCGTGTTGTAATCAATCGATCCCTGTACTCTCTGAATCTCAATTTCCAGAGAAATGTACAGGCAAGCTGTTAATGATTTTAAAACTAATTTTACTGGGTGCTGTTGCTGGCTATGACCTATGTCATCAACAGCGCCCTATCAAATTAGTTTCAAAATATTCAACAGAAAGTTCTTTAAATAGTAAAGACATCCTATTCGCACACTTTGTAAGCGTTTAATACACGTTAAATCGCGCCATTCATGACATGGTTGATTATGACGTCCGCCTACATGTGACGTACTTGATTATGACGTCATGTGATTGATTGAGAAACGATATTGCTCTATTGCGCTTGACATTCATTTCACATACGATTGGCAGGCCTCTGTATGCAGTAAATTAGTATCGATCGGTTCATTAAGTGTATGTCTTGGAGCGCTTTTACTTTCATTCTTAAATTATCGCCCAGATAGATATTATTGGATTTGTGCTCAAACAACCTAACTGAGATTGGTCTGTATATATTGGTCACTATGTACAGCATATTATGATCGTTCATCACTATCTCGTCTTTCGCCCTCGCCCCCCCCCCCCCTGTGTGCAAGATAATTAGTCGGTCACACCGATGTTATGCAAATACATCAACTTGCAGGCATGAAATCAATCTTTATGTTAGGAACAAACACCAGACGGTGACACGGTCAGCCATCAGCTTAATTGCCGATCGTATTGCCATTACTCTCACATTCTACATCTAACATTGTTGCTAAATGAGATTACAAAGAGACGAACATTGTTCTTAGGTTAGCGATCACGACACAAATCGATTCCTTTGTCATTCAATTGCACGATGATGTATTAACGCCACACCGTAGGGCATATTTATTTTGGAAGACGCGATGCTGTCAAATGGCTATTCGCCATGGTTACATGCCAGCCATACTAGTTTTAAATTATTAAATTGAAAACTATAATGTTACAAAGGATGCATTGTAATATGCTTTATTGATCTTTTCGGATTGCATATGCCCTCCATCAATAGCAGCATTACATGTCTTTCTTTCCGTACTTTAGGCGATCTGGACCGAAATGGCCAATTTCACTACAGTTGTTAACCCGTCTTGCATGTGCATGTGTATCTGGTTTGTGAATGACCACGTGACTCATCTTTGCAAATAACACCAATTAGGTATCAGGCAATTAGTGGTATGCAGTAAACACGTGTGCCAGGTGTCTCCTGCACAGCGCAACGGTCTAACCTGTCTTTGCTGCCGCCGGAAGGTTGTAGCTGCACTTCTGTTGCGGCCTTGGAATTTAAGATATGGGAATACAATATGTCGGCCACGTGAGCTTAAAGCGGTGCATTTTCATTCAAATACACTTTTAGATAGGTAAATAAGCAACTTTAGCAGCCGTCTGAATGAATGCCCTTATTTACATGAAGAAACGCGAGAAATGCCCACTAAGAGCATCTAGATTTCAGAATATTCGCGCCGATGACCACCAGAGCACCCGCGTAAAGTCCCGTCCTCCTGTTGGCCTAGGGTCCAAAACAAGCTGGATCCAGATATGGTGACGATACAGAAAAATATCTATATTTGGTTTTTGTACTTGTAGTCGATGAAGTATTACACCATATGGCTCTTTTCATAGGCAAATGGAAAATTGTAACTTAATCATCTTGCCATTGTTTATTTTAAAATATTTCTTTTATCATCAAAATCGCACAAATTGACAGATTTAAAGGGAGATCAACCATTATCCTTATTTGTTTGAAGGCATATTTATCGGTGATTCATCTTTTTGTGTGCTAAGAGTAAATTGGACACTTGATGAGAGTTAACAAAAGGACATTCTATAAAATTTCAGACGGTTTTGGGCTGATAAGTTCGAATAACTTGTCAGTGTTCTATTTTCATTAGCCCTATGGGAAAAATTGATATGAAAATGATTTGGCAGTTTTGAAAATGTAATTTGTTTAAAAGAGCTGTGCTCATTCCCGCGGAACATGCAGCCACCTTTACGATTTAAGCGCCACACAACTTAAGGAAGTTAGACACAGAACAACACATCGCAAGGAACAAATCGCTAGCTGGTTGTCTGCTCGTGTACAACGCACAATCGTTAAGGTGGTTTCAACTGGTTTTTTCGTTCTGCTGGAAAATGAGACATTGCTCTAATTTCACACACTTTGTGCAAGCGACATTTCAGCCAGAAAATAGTTGAAGCCAATCTTTCGATCAATCGAATTGCGTCACAATCAACTACGTCACATTTAGGCTGACGTCATAACCAATTACGTCATGAATGACGTGCTTAAGTCCGCCATATATGCTTAATAGTCCGCCAAGTTCTACGAAATGTATGTTATTTACTATTTAATAAACATTCTTTTGACTAATTTGAAACTAGTTTGACTGGCTAATCTTGCCATAGGCAGCAACAGCACTAGACAGCAACAGCATCCGGCCAAATTAGTTTCAAAATATTCAACATCTACCAGCATAGTTTTCTGAAAAGTGAGATTCAGCGCATGGATCGCGCTATTAATACGGGCAAAGCTTGGGTGGAGCTTAGCTAGAGATGGGCGGAGCATAGCAGCAATTGGATTCATCCATTGTTGATTTGATACAAGAATATGCTCTTACACAATTGTATAGAATACTATAACATTAATTCAAAACAATGAGTAAGTAATCAGAGAGAGCAGACCCTCTCCGCCACATTTGTGTGACATAGAAAGTAAATATTTTTTAGATGTGTCTGATTTCACTGACTTTCCGCAATTTTTTTTTATTTTCAACATATTTCGGATTATGCCAAAGATGTTGAATCCTCATAGTGTAGGGTCACCCTCTTTCTTGTTCTAAAGGTTGAGCGAAGTCACACTGGTCAGTAGTTTTAGAGACTTACATAGATCCAGAATTTTATCCGATCAGTCTTAGTGTTCACGCAACGGCTGGTGTTATGTGTAACACAGCTGGTGTTAACACCTGACTTGGTGTTAAGGAACGGTGTTAACAATATTGTCAAGACAAACACTAATACTACGAATTAGACCTCACCAAGTGGCCAGTGCACAAATGTAGTCTGTATAACTAATTTGACCTACAGGTTATTTTTCTTGCTTGTTTGATAAGCAACGACACAAAACCATATTATTAATTTCAGAGATAGAGAGAGAGAGAGAGAGAGAGAGAGAGAGAGAGAGAGAGAGAGAGAGAGAGAGAGAGAGATAGTGTGGTGAGAGAAAGAGAGAGAGAGAGAGAGAGAGAAAGGAGAAGAAAGAGAGAAGGAGAGATCGATAAATGGAGAAAGGAAGAGAGAGAAACATAAATTAGAATCTGGAGCTATTTAGAAGAGCTCGGAGTGAGGTCACGTATGCCTGTACTCCTGAGATGTTGTGGTGTAGTGTAGCTGGCATTAGTCGAAGTGGTTTGTGTCTCGTATGAATTGGCATACAAGCGTTGAGATTGAAAGATTTTGTTGCAGATCCAGGTAGGGCTGTTGGAATATAGAAATAAATAATCGATTATGGTGTCTGGAAAATGATCAATTTAATCGGATAATCGATTAGAGAGAGAGAGAGAGAGAGAGAGAGAGAGAGAGAGAGAGAGAAGGAGGGATGGAGGGAGAGAGAGAGTATAGCTTTCATAATAGTAGTAGTAGTAGTAAAAATAATAATAATAATAATAATAATAATAATAATAATAATAATAATAATAATAATAATAATATATAAATTAATAAATAAATAAATAAATAAATAAATAAATAAATAATCAATAAATAAAAAAATACCAGATTTTCTATAAAAATAACAGAACACGCAATTTCGTAAATTGGTGCCTAGTTATGTCTATGAAAAGACCGCAAGACGCTGACTATGACAGGTTATATCAACAAGTCCTCTGATTGGCTGAATACGAGGAACCGCCCGGCCCAGTATAACAAAGGCAATTTGGAGTACATTGTTCACTCATTCCCATTGGATAATGATCTTAAGAAAGTTGAGTGTATTGCTCACCTTTTCAAGCCAGTACAAAGGCGCCAATTTAATTTTAACATTACAGTGACTAACTTTTAAATATATAGAGCTCGCCTGCAGCGCCTATCTACGATGCTTCCCTATTTTCCAGCATTGGAAAAGCTTAATGTTTTGAAAATCATTTGACTGTGCGTGAAGCAACAGCTTTAAGTCAAATTAGTTACAAAATAATCGGTAGAATTTTTTTTAATTTGGATGGAAAGTTTTTTAATTTACTACGACGTCAATTCTGTCTGGAAATAGCCATAGTATTTTTATTTTTATAAGTTTCGCCCATCTGCGACGTTTCCCTATGTCCCAGCATTAGAAATGTCGACTGTATTGAAAATCATTTGACTGCAAGTCAGATTGGTTCCAAAACAATTGTTAGAATTTGTGAAAATTCACATCGAATTTTTGTGAATTTACTATGAAAACAGTTATTCCTTTTTAAAGATTTTTTTCGCAAAATGGTCACTCCGACCACTTCGCAATTACTTATATAAACATTCACGTGCATGGACTATGGCATGGGACTGGCAGGATTGAACGTCAGGAATAGATGTGTATAGAGCTACCTCGCTAGACCAATCAAAGCACCGATGCATTAGTTATAATACAGGACCAAACACTAAATTATGCCTAATTAGAATTTAAAAAATCGACTTTTCGATCATTTTATTTTACACTCAATTATATAATCGCCAGCAAAAATAATCGACTATCGGTGAAATATCGATTAACCTAACATTCCTAGATCCAGGACAGTATCGCCATAGAGAAGTAGGCTTCTTGCCAAGGACGTGACAAAGATGTCGTTACGGGATAATTCGTTTTGTAGATGGGTTCGTTGGACTTTATATAAAGGGCAATTAAAGAGATAATTTTCGGCTGATTCATCATGGCGGTCACATGATGGGCGATTGGACGCGCCAAAGATGGGGGTTGTTGAACAGGTCTCTGTTGAGAATGCGATTTTTGAAATTGTATCACTAAAATAGCCGGCTCCATAACCGAGCCAGCCACTTCAGCGGTAAATTGTATAAAATACTATTCTCCTAACCTGCATATGGGCATTTAATCAGCAAATATGTGTATCTTAATAAGCGAATTTAGCTATTAAAGGGTTAATTCGGTTGTGCTGTGGTATTCCTTAGAGCAACTACGATAAATCTTTTACAATGTAGGAAATATTATCTTGAATATTTTTAAACTAAGTTGTTACTGCCCATCGTGTCGAGTGTGTTTCAAAATCGTCACCAGTTTAGTTGTAGACCTATGGTTGTTTTAATTTCCAGACACTGGGACACTGACGTAGACATGGTTACCCCTTAATGGCTAATTTGTTCAAGGAACCTTTAAAATATGCTTATTGAATGTCCATGTGCAAAGCCAAGTGACGACTATTTTTAAGATTAACCACTGAAATAGCTGGCTCGATTATCGAGCTAGTCATGCCAGTGGTAAATTTACAAAAACAATCTTCTCTTGGCCTGGGCATTCCTGGATACGACTGTAGAGGCCGGTTTGGGGCGGACTTCTCACGAACGTGTTAAATAATAGTGATACAAGCAATCCATAAATCGTGGCCAGCCTGATTTAGTCAATATTTATAGGAGATCGACGTTATTGCCAGTTCATCTTGATGGGTCATCGATTGACTTCTACCTGGATTGATTGGCAACGGCAGTGCGTATGCCTAACCTTGAATAAACATGCTAGATCAATGGAAGACATCATCAAATCCAGCAATTTGAGTGCATCGGGTTCATATCATGGCAGGCAGACACCCAAACCATACTATATTATATTCGATTGCTTGGTGTTAAAGAGATATTACCTGCAAGCTAACATAATTTTTTTAATATTGGTATTATAATGTAACGAGCTTAGATTACTATTAATGCATACTAATTGTTATACACAAATTACGACTATGTCACACATATTTGTTATGTTATTGTTGTTTTGGATTAATAGATACGCGCACGCGGGTTTCTTACATTTGTTTACGGATCACTCAGATTGGTGGGAACTCAGAAAATCTTAAGTATGTCCAGACAGTCACCCAAAATAGTGGCGCCAGCTTGCCGCAGAGTACCCCCCCCTACCCCCACTGTAGCCTGAAAGAATACAGCCTAACAGCGCCGAGCGTTGAACAAAACAATTTATAGAGCCGATATAAAACGAATTAATCAGTTTCCGACATGGCTATTATTACGCAACGCAACAGCGCCTGGGCCTACTAAATACTCTGGCATTCTGTGAAATGTGTATGTTCTGTTTATGTTTGCAATTTTAATTTTTGTAAAATTCATAATTTGCATCTTATTTACTATTACATGGTGGTATTTATAAGAAACGTTGTTCAAGCGCGAGTATTGACACACTAGAACCGTTTTATCCACATGCTTATGTACATTAAGTTTTTAGATTTACCAGGTATTAGTATTCGAAGGCAAGATTCCAATATCTCAGTCAATCATATGCCGCCATACTTTACTAAGTGGCATGTAGGACGACGTCGTAATCAATTCACTTTTTCCAGAGTAGCCATCGATGATTTGACTTCAACATGACTTCATACTCAGCTAAGCGACATGTGGGATGAGGTCATAATTATTACGTCCTAAATGATTATATGAGGCCCGTCTTTTACTCTTAGAAGTCCGACATGTTATAAGAATTGTATGTCTCTACTATTTAATAAGCATGCTGTTGAATATTTTGAAAGTAATTTGACTGGACCCAGTCAAATTAGTTTCAAAATATTCAATAGCTTACGTGAATAGTTTTCTGGAAATTGACAGTCAGGAAATTCAGAGATAGTTCTAGCCCAACACGAGCGAGGTGTGGGTGGAACTTAGTTAGAGATGGCGGAGCATAGCTAAAATGGAAAGGTCAATTACGTCATGAATGACGTAGCTAGGCCATTCGTTTCGCATTAGGGACAATGCCATATCAGTTTACAAAGGTGATGTACTTCTTAACTACTGTGTGTGTGTTGCAGGTTCCGGCGGCAAAAGTATGGATTACGCCGAAGACATACCACGAGCACATTGTTGTGTCACACTTTATTGAAACAAGGCCCCATTTGTTCAATACCAATTGTGCTGATATATCTTTCAAACGGGTCACGCTGATGTCAAACTGTTATAATTTGGAAAGAACTTTGATGAAGGCAATTACTGATGCGTTTAGCCCTTAACCAAAAAATTAGCAAATGCTACGATGGACAAACAACCAACCAAGTTTGGAGAAGATCACCCAAAACAGAATCAGAGTTTTATAAAAAAAAAAGTGTTCCCAGTTTTAAAACACTTTTGATGAAAACTTTTCGATGTTATCATTTGATCCCAAAATCTGATACAAATCTGGTACCTCACGGACAATGTTCCACACAAGTTTGGAGACAATTCGTCTTAGAGTTATAGAAACAGAGTAGTTGACAAATTTAAGAGCAAGAACACGACGCCCCCCCCCCTGCTCGCATTAACCCCTGCGTCTAGTGAGTTGGCTAACAATGTGGGAATTCTCTTTTAGCTATGCCCGTCCATCTCAGCTAAAGTCTACCAACACGTGCAATGGCAGCAACAGCACCCAGTCAAATTAGTTTCACAATATTCAACCACATGTTTATTAAATTGCAAAGACAGTGCTTTAGTCCATCACCAATTATGACTTAGTGATGAACTTAATTACGTCATTCATAACGATAATAACATCATCATCAATGCCGCGTAGAAAATTATGACGTCATATGATTGATGAATAAACCGGAAAGATCCGTTTGACTGGTAGCTTATGCTACCTAAAGTACGGGTAAAATTCGTTCCAAAATATCCAAACGCTTACATGTATAAACACATTAAAATTGGGTTTCTCGAAAATTAGGAGTCAACGTTTATAGTGGTACAAGTTCCGGATAACGCTAAACAGTAGAAAGCGCAATGAATTGTGGGAAGTTGGCTGGAGACTGAATACAACTATTATAGAGCATTACTCCACACCATCTAGCTGTTGAGGTGGCACTAAAAGCAATTTACCTTCAGGTATAATTAACTCTTTGAATCAAAAAACCAAATGTGAACAATAGTTTGTAATGTAAGAAATAGTACATTGAATATTTGGGAACCAATTTGCCTTGGTGATATTGCCGTCTATGACAGCAGCAGGTAACTGTCGAATCTGTTTCAAAATATTCACCAGGTATTTCGTGAAATTGAGACACTGGGAATCTGAGGTTGAAAGGGTAAATTATCGGTAACTATATGTCCAGCGGTGTATGTGTGTGTGTGTGTGTGTGTGTGTGTGTGTGTGAGCGCGCGCGCGTGTGTGTGTGGTATGCGTGCGTGCGTGCGTGCGTGCGTGTGTGAGGGAGCAGGTTGGGGTCCTGTGGGGTTGGGGTATGTTTGTCTCTGATCTGTTTTCTTTTCAATAACCAGTCCTTTGATATCGTAATCTAAACATGTACGCGAATACTCCAGCGAGCATTTATCAGTTTTCCGCATTCTCTCAGGCGACAGCGTACCCGCTATATGTGCGTATTTGAAGATTTCTCCCGGGCAGCTCTCCAATAGTTAGCTGTTCAGTGGAATTCGTGATAAGTAGCTTCGTCAGTAAATAGATGAAATCAATCGTGTAAAGGTCACTTTATTCGTTTCCCTTCATTTGAATCTCAGTATTGAAGAATAAGGACTCCAATCGCATTACCTCCCAAAATATGGATATAATGCTCGCCCATGCGTAAGTGCCCCGTTGCCCTCATATGAGAAAGTGGACAATGTTAATCCTTGAACGGCGGGTCGTTACATTAGTCGAAGTGAACGCACGCATTTATTTAGCTCTGCAATTGCTTCCAGAGTGTGTTAGTTTCTAGCGCGATTGTGTAGATAAATGTTATACATGTATTTCGTTTTTGTATTTCCTTTCAAACTTTATGTTTAATTTATAAATTCTTGTCTTGGTTGGAGCGGAGTTTGTGTCTCCATTTTCTAAAGGCACTCCTCTTAGCTGGCGGTTTCCGCCATTTAATAGGGCTCCTCTTACTGCGTGCAATGCAATACATTTCTCCCCGCGTCAGTATGCTATTTCTATAATTTGTTGGCTAGCTCATTATATTTGTCAAGATCGCTTGAGTGAGTAGATGTAATTCCTTTGTTATTGGTAAGCGCAAGCCTAATACTTTGATTATATACATCTTTATAGTCAGTTGGCTGTTCCATGTCAACTCGAACATACTACAAATATATGACTGTAATAGGTTAGTATGCATTAGGAAACCACTTTAATCGGTTAGGTGTTAGTGAACCACTTAATACGTGGTTCAAACTAACAAATATACGACTGTACTCTCTATTCGTATATTCGTTGGTAGACGTCAGGGTTTCAAAAGGGGACACTATTTATTTAGTGTGTAGCTCTTTCCCCGACGTCTTGGTGTTATATAGATATATATTTGTATTATATATTTTAGTAGTATGGGTTTCCTCCTTTTATAAAACACCATGGCAACCTATAGACGTACCCTAAACCTTAAACTAACAACTAACGGGTGGGGTGTCACGGCTATCGACGTGTATCATGGGTTTAAGGACGTCGTTGGCGCCAGACCTGCTGCTTTGCAGGGGCTTATCAATGTTACTAAAACTGTATAGAATGTAACGGTGTCAAATGAGGGGTCAGGGAAAAGCTTCTAGAAGATGTTCTTATTGTAAAAGGCGAAGTTTGTAACGTAGAGAAATCGAGTCAGATAGGTTGATAGTGAAGATGAAAGTTCCACCAGAAATTCCAGATGACAATCATGAATGAACCCAAGAAGTATAGCAAAGTGCAAAAGGTTGAACGGGAAACGTATCCCTTTGACAGAACGCTAGAAAACGGTGTAAGACGCACCTGGTTTGATAAAGTGGATAGACCTTTACCAAGCAGATTGGCGCTTGACGGCGGCTTTGTCCTGCCATTATGGTATAGAGGGCAAATTAAAAATGCCGGATCTGCCTAAGTACTGACCATTTGGCAACAGATTGTCCCAATCGAAACAAATGTGTGCTCTCTGGTTCAGTTGACCGTTTTCAATGGCGCTGTCCAAAAATTCAAAACAAGCCCTCAGTATCAGGAGATAATCGCCCATTAAAGGATGCAACTGAGTCAAATGCTTCTGAAGCAATCGCTACGGAAGCTGTTGGTGTGGATTATGGCACTCAAAATGACACCGACAGATCACAAATCCTGTTAAAGTAACTACAGTTGATGAAATTCAAGTATTAGAGGAGGGTATAACCTTAAGTCAAGAAAATAATCAAAATGCAGTGGAGCCAACCTGGCTGTACAAGACGCGCAGAAAGATGATGATATTAAAGAAGAGCCAGTTTACAATTCCTTAGAAGATGAATTAAAATTAGGACAGGATAAGTGTATGACTCAGAAGACGGAAAGTTCCGTCGAATTTCCGCTAAGCCCACTTGATTTAAGTCAGCTTGAAGATATGGTAAATGACGTTCCAGCCAAATGTAACTTAAGTAGCAATAAGTGTCATAAAGATGACAATAGCTCAGAATCTGAGATTGAAGTAAATGCTATGAATGATGATACAATGTCAGTTGCAGAATCAGATGTGTCCATTCAAACACAGAGTTCATAGATGAAAGATGAAATGGTAATGTACCGACCAGAAGGGGGTGGAGTGTTAGTGCCATATGTACCGGCGAGAGGCGTGAAGTATCGTCTACTGCGCCATGATTCTGATATTTCCAAATATGATTATTTGTCTGTGGTAGAACTAGGAAACATTGATTTCACAAGAAAAGTAGGTAAAAGGTCTATGAAACGAGCTAGAAAACCAAATCAAGTTAATCTAATGATGGCGGTTGTAAACATTATTTTACAAAGTATGATTATCCGCAACATCAATTGCAGAGGATTAAATACCGAATTCAAGCAGCGCCACTTGTTTGAAGAATTAGCTAATGAGAGAGTTGATATTGCTTTTTCTACAAGAGACCAAATTTAAAGTGAAAAACTGAAGTGTATGAATCTCTCAAAGATATTTCAAAAGGGCAGATTTTTTATTCTTTATCACAAGATAATAGTGCGGGAGTGGCCATTCTTATCCTGCCCCGCTGTCTCAACTATTTTGACGTTATATCGTCGTCATCGGATACAAATGGACGATGGATTTGTGTATCAAAGTTTAAATTTGATGTGCCTTTATGCACCTACCTCTCATCAATTGCGCCGTGAATTTCTAAATGATGTTTCCACAATAATTCAAGACAGAACGCCTGAAAACCTAATTATGGTCGGTGACTTTAATTGCATATTAGACTAGGCTAAAGACAGAAACTCTAGGTCTAATTTTAATGACACATCGCATAATATTTTGAAACACATTTGTGAAAATAAAAGCTTGTTAGACACTTATCGGATTGAAAATCCAGAAGGCCAGGAATTTACTTGGTTTTCAACTGATGGAAGGTTAGCTTCAAGGTTAGACAGGATCTATGTAGAACGTTCATTGAAAGGTTATATGTGTAAAACCAACATAAAACCAGTAACTTTCTCTGATCACAATATGTTTTCCATCACATTAGACAATGCTGACGGGGTCAAACGAGGATATGGATTTTGGAAACTTAATGTAGCATTGCTACGAGATAGTTGCTACCGCAAATGTGTGGAAAGTTGTTGGAGGCATTGGGATGAAAGAAGAGGTTCGTATGAATGTATAACAGACTGATGGGAAGATGCTAAATCAGACGTGAAATATAATCCAAGGCAGTATTCCATTAGGAAAGCACGTGAAATACGAAAGCGTAAAAAGGCGCTTCAGAGGTTGTTGTGTAAAATTAATAAGAAAATTAATGATGGGGAATATAATTATTACGAACTATTAGTTAAATTAAAAGGTAGAATAAATGAAATAGAGCAATATCAGTTTGATGGCGCCAAAATAAGGTCAAGAGCACAAATGCACACCGAGGGCGAAAAGCCTACACGTTACTTTTATAACTTGGAAAAAGTAAGGGGTATAGAGAAATTAATGCGCTCACTGAAGACTAATGATGGAGTATTATATATCAGTGTGCTCAAATGCAGAAATGATTGAAACAGTATCCGAATTTTACAAATCATTGTAAAAATCTGAGGGAAGCGAGGAAACTGCAACTAGAGATGTTTTAGCTAATATAACGAACAGACTTCCAGATTCGTGTCGCGAATGTAACGGTGTCAAATGAGGGGTCAGGGAAAAGCTTCTAGAAGATGTTCTTATTGTAATTGACCAATCAATAACAATTGATGATTTGACAAAATCCCTCAAAGGTATGAAGTTAGAAAGGTCTCCTGTATGTGACGGACTTCCAGTTGAATTTTATCAAACATTCTGGTACATATTTGGGCCAGTATTAGAAGAAATAGCAACAAGCATTTTTAAGCAAGGGCATCTCCCTACATCGATGGCCCAAGCATATGTTCGGCTTATATACAAGAGGGGTGACAGAAATAAAATACAGAATTATAGACCAATCTCTCTACTCTGTGTAGATTATAAGATTATTACTCGGGCACTAACATTAAAACTTGGCGCAGTCTAGGCGAAGTCATTCATGATGATCAAACCTGCTCTGTGCCAGGAAGATCAATATTAAACAACACTTTGCTTATACGGGACCTTATTCAATTAGTTGAAACGGATTGTATCCCAGCACCAATAATAGCACTTGATAACGAGAAGGCGTTTGACAGACTAGAATGGGACTTCTTGTTTAAGTCTTTAGACCGTATTGGCTTTGGTTCAAGATTTATTAAATGGGTCAATATTTTATATACTGATATAACAAGTTGCTATTTAGTTAACAACCGGCTATCCAAACCTGTAGTGCTGGAACGAGGTGTCAGACAGGGTTGCTCACTGTCCCCGCTTCTATTCGTCATAGCTATGGAATCGTTGGGGGCCACATTGAGGCAACGTAGTGACTTTCAAGGAATATGTATACGTGGCGTAGAAAGGCCACTAAAAGTTTATCAATATGCAGATGATACGACTGTGTTTGCGGGTAAAAATACGGATTTTAGAATTTTAAATGGAGTATTAACAGATTTTCAAAAGGCATCAGGACTTAAAGTCAACAAAGATAAATCTAAGGGATTGTTTTTGGGCGATTGGAAGGGCAGAACTGATAATGTGATAGATATTAACTGCTCAAATGATGTCATAAAAATTTTGGGTATTTACTTTAGTAGAGAACAAAATGTATTACTAAACTGGGAAGAAAGGATATCCAAGCTAAAGTGTGCATTACTAAATTGGAAACGACGTCGCATAACTGTCTTTGGCAGGACATTTGTCCTTAATAATGTAATTTTATCTGGACTGTGGTATACCGCTTCTGTAGTTCATATGCCCAAATCAGTAGAGTCAAAGATCAACACGTTACTTTCGTCCTTCTTATGGGAGGACAAAGCCCATTTAGTATCACAGTCAATCCTCACCAATTAAAAGCATGCCGGAGGCCTGGATTTGGTTAATGTTTCAGCAAAGTGTGCTTCTTTAAAATTGAAATTCTTGTATAAGTTACTTACTTCAAACTCATCTTGGTCAAGTGTTTCAAGGGCACTTCTCCAAAGGTACGTTGACCCATTTCCAGTAGAATGTTTATTTATGTGCAATAAATTGCCACCTAATCATCAAAAGATTCCAAATGTATACAAAGAACAGCTCGAAGCCTTAAAAATATTTACACGATCAATGCCACAACCCAATTGTTAGGAAGATGCCTTAGAGCAACGTCTTTGGGGCAACGAGTTGATTCGTGATAATGATGATGTATTATATTTGCCCTCTATGGCCAAAAATGGTATTCAATATTTACGTGACTTGGTAAATCCGAAATCTCGTAAATGGATTGCGATGCAAGATGTAGCAAGGATAACAGCAATGAGACATATTGATGCTGAGCGCATATTTGTTAGAATAAAGAATGCAATACCTGCTGTATGGTTCAATTGCCTTTTTTTAAATTGTAATGCCTTAGGAGACTCTAATCTTGACGAATATCCTAACCTTGGGATCAGAATATTTAAATATCAAATGAGCATTATGTCAATATTCTGGAGGTGATCCGAGTTTCAAGTTAACAGAGTGTGATCTCTTACAATTAGCCTCCTGTTGTAAATATTTACTGTAGGTGTATTTAATTCTAGGGTCATTTGCAAAAACTTACAATGAAGCAAATTTAGAATGTGAAGCCAGAGCGCCATCTAAGAAGTCATAGTTTGTATACGTTTGCGTTGTGCATTATATTATATAAAGGCTACTACGTCCATTGGGTATTTAATAATCGGCTAACTGGCGTCAATGAGTGACTTTTTGTTACTTATTGACGAGTCACCTCGCCACTTGTTGGCGAGCTGCACTCGCCATTTGGCTCTACTACTATACGGTGTGCTATGTTAAACTACATATGATCTACTTAGCCTGCCGGTCATGAATCGGCTCAATGGCATCACTGATTAGCAGTAGCTTACTGCTAATCATTGATGAGTGGCTTTACCACTTGTTGGTTAGCTATGCTCGCCATTTGGGCCTACTACTACACGGTGTGCAAATAGCAATGTCTTTGTTGAATTATGTTATGTTATCAGCACTTTGTTAATTATGTTTTCTATGTAGTTATCCCACGGTTGTGGTATATGATAATAGAGTATTTTAGCTTGCACTGTTTTGACATGTTAGGTTTGTATTGTTATTCTATTAATAAAGCCTGCTATTTCAACCGATTTTTATGGGTGTTTGCAAGCCTTTTTAAAGGAGTTCCTCCGGGAAGTGTATCCGAGTAGTAGTAGTAGTAGTAGTAGTAGTAGTAGTAGTAGTAGTAGTAGTAGTAGTAGTAGTAGTAGTAGTAGTAGTAGTAATAGTAATGGTAGTAGTAGTAGTAGTAGTAGTAGTTGTTGTAGTAGTAGTAGTAGTTGTAGTAGTAGTAGTAGTAGTAGTAGTAGTAGTAGTAGTAGTAGTAGTAGTAGTAGTAGTAGTAGTAGTAGTAGTAGTAGTAGTAGGAAAATGACAAAGATTACATTTCGCAATTGAGATATCCGATCCCGTACGCAAGGATATGGCGTCATAGGCCTACTTAATTATGACACATGTAGGCTGATGTCACAATTGTAATGACGTATTATAATTCGTTCATAAAGCTCGAAATCTCCATCATATTTACGACTTCTATGTATTTGAAGAATTTGCATTTTAATAAACATTATTTTGAATATTTTGAAAATAATTTGACTGCCAGCGCTTGCTGCTATAGGCAGAATCATGCCCCTAGTCAAATTAGTTTCAAAATAGTCAACGGCTTAACTGTTGAAATTGGGATTCTGTTAATTCAGAGTTCAAAGTATATAAATGGATTCCAACACGCGTGGAATGTGGGCGGAGCTTAGCTACAAATAGGCGGGGACTAACTAGAGATGTGTCCCACTATAGACACGAAGGCATAATGATGGTATCGAGACGAATGTGAAGTTAACATATCTTAAATGTAGTATCCTTAGGAGTAACTCTTTTAATTGTAACAGGCTTGCGAACATAAATATACTCTGCAATGCTTAGATGATATGATGAATCACTAGGTGGGAAAACCCGTCAACATTAATAATGTTAATTTGAAGAGAGTAATCAATCTGATTCCTGATAGTGTGATTATCACACTGTCATGGCCACCGCTCGCTGGTGTCATGGTTGGGTTACGTCTCCATTCGTCATGCTAACCTTACCAGGCATACCGTGCTATGTAGGACTCCAGTTTAGCTATGCCACGTCTATCTGTAGCTAAGATCCATCCACCAGGTGTCCAGAAAACTATATAGTTAACCTGTTGAACAAATGTGACTGCATGCTATTTCTGCCTATGACCAGTCAACCTAGTTTCAAAATATTCAGGAAAGTGTAAATTAAATAGGAAAGCCATAAAATGTATGCAACTTGACGAACTATTAAGCGTTTAGGGCAGACAAAATCACTCCATTAATGACGTAATTGATTGTATGCCCTATATAATTTCGTCGTCATATGACTGACTGGGAAACTAGATTCATCCCTTGTGCTTTTGTTATTGCAGGGTGATTATCAGCGCATAAAATAGTTACAATTTTTCTGATGCTTTTGATTCATGAAGGGATATTAGGGACTACCTGCCAATTCATCTTTCCAGAGTAGCCATCTATCATCTGACCTCGTATGACGTCATAATCAGCTCAGCGCGTGTATGCTGATGTCATAATCATTACGTCACAAAGGGTTCCATATAGACCGTCACCAAATCTCAAAGGCTCCGATACGTTGTATGAAGTGTATGTCTTTGTAATTCTTTGCTATTTAATAAACATGATGTTGAATATTTCGAAACTAATTTGACTGGGCGCTGTTGCTGCCTTAGGAAGCAACAGCGCCCCGTCAAATTAGTTTCAAAATATTCAACAGCTTACCTGTGTAGTTTTTTTGGAAATTCATAGTCGGGGTGTTCAGAGATCGGTCGATCCCGACACGAGCGAGGTGTGGGTGGAGCTTAGCTAGAGATGGGCGGGGCATAGCAAAAAATGGAAAGGTCCATTCTCATCTCGAACTTGAAATGTTGTACTTGATTGCTTGTCTATACGAAGATATATAATACGTTAGACCAACGACGTATGCAACGCCATCGGAAAGAGATAATGTGCAAATACATTATTCACATTTCAGCACTATACATGTATTTAAGATAATTACTGATACATAAAATAGTAATTTCGTCCACAGACACGTTTTTTGTTGATTACGCATCCAAGTTTGGTAGACTTAGCACCTGTTCTGAATGAATTACATGTATTATTCCGACTGATCTAATGGCCCTTTCCGGTGTATCCATCCATCATGTGACGCTATAATCAACCGCGTGACATCTAGGATGACGTCATAATCAATTACACCATACAGGACTCGATTTAGTCCGTCTTAAGCGCTTAAGAGTCCAACACGTTGTACAAATTGTATGTATTTGCCTTTTAATAATGATGATGTTGAATATTTTGAAACTAATTTGACTGGGCGCCGTTGCTGCCACAGGCTTCACTAGCACCCAGTAAAATTAGTTTCAAAATATTCAACAGCTATCCTATATAGCTTTTTGGAAATTGATAGTCAGGTAGTTCAGCGATCATTCAATTCCAACACGAGCGGGGTGTGGGTGGAGTTTAGCTAGAGATGGGTGGGGCATAGCTACAACTGGAACGGTTCATTGCATACCGATGATCACGTGGCTAATGGATACATTTATTGAATTGTGTCTGTGAATGTAGTCATCAAATACAGAGGCTAATCTACATCCACTGTTTATGTGCTTCAATCAACCAGCGTAAAGGAGGAATTCAATATATATCCAGTATGCCCCGTCCATCTCTAGCTAAGCTCCACCCACACTTCGTGCATGTTGGGATCGATCGATCCCTGCATTCCCTGACTATAAATTTCCAGAAAACTATACAGGTTAGCCGTTGAATATTTTGAAACTACTTTTCCTGGGTGCCCCGCCAAATCAGTTTCAAAATATTCAACAGCATCATTATTAAATATTTTGAAACTATGGCAGCAACAGCACCCAGTCAAATTAGTTTCAAAACAATCAACAGCGTGTTTATTAAATAATAAAGACATACAATTCGTACACCAACGCTTATTCCGCCATCAATTAAGCGTTTTTGACGAGCTTAGCTTCGTCATTCATGACGTAATTGATAATGCCGCCATCCTACACGTCATGTAATTGATTGTGACGTCATATGATTGATGGATAAACTGGAATCATCCATTAGTCAGTAGCTCACCCACGCGGTGCTTTGTATTGATATATGACTACTCCTATTTCGATGTCACACAGATGCATCACGTAAAAAGTATTGCAGTCAAGAAAATAATGAATATTTACATTGTAATCTTGCGCTCGCAAGGCATGCCTCATAGGACAGTGCTAAATCAAACCCTAACGTCTTTGATTTGCGTCGATAAAATGCTCATATTTTCTACCACTTTGCGCTGTTGCTAGGATTTGATTGTCTTTTCATTCGAAGATTCCATTTCCCTTTCCTTAAATCAGAATACACATTATGTCTTAATCTTGATTCTGATCTGTATTTGATAATTGACTGTGTATAACTGCTATCCAATCTCATGACGTAACTTGAATTGGCAATCAGTAAAGGAACCCAGTCTGTCAGTCATATGACATGATAAGCAACTGTGTCACGTCTAGGCTGGCACCATGAATGACATGGATGAGTCCGTTATAAACGCGCAATCGGCCGCCAAGTTGTACGAAGTGTATGTCTTTCTATTTAATACCCATTATGTTGATTATTTTGAAACTAATTTGACTGGGCGCTGATGCTGCCTTAGGCAGCAAGAGCGCCCGGTCAAAGTCGTTTCAAATATTCAATATGTTACTTGTTTCGTTTTCTGGAAATTAAAATCGCTAAAATGCAGGCGGTATTTCGCTTTAGAACCAAATCATGTTTTTTCTCTGATCCGACCACACAAGTACAATGGCATTGTGCAACAAACCTCTCAAGATAGAGCAGCATGTGTCAAGTGTAGTTCTTTTAAGAAGCACATGGCGGCATGCACAGCTAACGACGAAAACGCAATGACGGTAAAACGGAGCTTGTTTCAATGTCAAATTTCCATTTTATCATCTACATACCTCTCATTACAGCTGGTCGACTGAGATATGCATAAGGCTAAACCGAGAACCCAATGATGGACATATTAGCACTGGTGCCATGGTATTGCATCTGATCGATGTGGGTACACATGCGCCTAGATTAAGGAATGTTTGTCACATACGTCATATTGAGGATACGATTAGAGCATAGAGATATGACAAATAACCCTGAATAGGTCAAATGATTATAGATGGAAGCGATCTGTCACTCAGGTAACTAGCCCTTGATAGTCCGGCACGGAATTGAAGGAATTGTATGTCTGTGATGAATTTACAATTTCATATTCAGTGTGCGTGTAGTTTGCCATTTGCATCCTGGGAATGCTAGTTTCAAATTGTGCAATCGATTCAAACACGCGTACAAGATGGACGGATCCCAGATAAAATTAGCAAAGCATGGCTAGAAATTGATCTCATTATTGACGTTGAGATTTGACCAGTTGATGATCCAGTTTCTCAGTCAAGCATATAACGTTTTAATCAACTACCTCACATGTAGGTTGGCGTCGTAATTAACTACGGCATGAATGATGCGATATAGTCACACACGCTTAATAGACCGACAGGTTGTATGAAGTGTATGTCTAATGTTTAATAAACATTCTGTTGAAAATTTTGAAACTAATTGGGCAGCAACAGCACCCAGTCAAATTAATTTTTTTAATATTCCACATATTACCTATATTGTTCCCTGAAAATTGAGATTCAGCGATTACATGGATCAATTGATCCCAACATGGGCAAAGCGTGTGCGGAGCTTAGCTACATATGGGCCTGGCATAGCTAAAACTGGATTCTTGTATCGACATCATTGGCACGTGCTGCGTCCTTAAGATATCGTTAAGAAACGCATTAGTACTTGCAATATATGCTTTGTTCCTGGCTTCATACATAAGGTTATTGGATATATTTAAGAACATGATTAGTACTTGCAATTTATGGTTTAATTATATCTAAGCTTCACACATATGACTATTGATATCGTGCACACAATATTCTAATTGAAATCAGCATGACGCATCCCGTAAAGGTTAAACAAGAAACGTGACTCAGAGCGCAAACCTATGAAATAAGAAATCTCATGCATGTGTTAGTATCAGTGCAAAGTCAGAAGTGTTATAAGTTCAGTAGACGCGTGTGTCGAAATCGTCAATAACGGATGATGGTCCGCCAATCGTACAAGTGGACTCATATTCCCAGAATGCACTGCGCGGCGCAAGAGTCAAAATGGCCGACGTGTAAATCGGCTATTCATCATGAACACGCATCTACTGGGGCTCTATGGAATTGCGTACCAAGATCCATTAAGGGAATCAGCCTTTCTTGCTAGCCGTTCACATTACTAAATGCGCCCAGAGTCTCCTTGCTGCCTTGCTTGTAATAGTTCGCATTACTAAAAGCACCCAGAGCTGTTGTTTTTTTAAATCAGAAACCCTAAAGATTATAAATCTGAGTCACCTTGTCACACTTAATAATTTCGATAAAGTCTAAGATGGCCGCCAGTAGAAGAAATCTTTATCTCGCTTTCTAGCAAAGTCAAAAAATGGTTTTGGTGTTGCGGAGAAGGTTTTTATAGTTTATGAATTGAAGTATGTAGATAGTCATTCAATTGCTGTCCATATACATCAAGGAAAATAACCTTTGTGGTCTATAAATCACCAATTATGATAGGAAATGAATTTCTAAACACTTTTGATTGACATAACTGGCTCTTGAGTGTGTCAGATATATCAATTAAAAGTTATTTTACACATATAACTGTTCTCGTTTTTAGATAGATATATTTGTGACCACGTATTATCCACGCCCCCCCCCCCCCATTGACCAATGACCGTCCTCCTTTGATATTACCTGGTCTTACTAAGAAATGATATGCTTTAGCCCTTTAATGAAAAAAATTGGTCAGAAATATAAAAAAAATGCTTATTAAATGTCCATTTGTTGAGCAAGAGAATCCTTTTTTTTTTCTTTTTTTTTTTTACAGATTTACCATTAGAATGACCGGCTCGGTCACAGAGCCAGTCATTCCAGTGGTAAATTTTCAAAAAATAGTATTCTCATGGCTTGCAAGTGGGCATTTCTTACGACCACTAACTAGGCCGGTTTGGGCCGGCTTCCTCACGGCTGGATTAAGTGTTCCCGCTTAAAACACCTGAGTAAGGATAAGGATTCTGACCATACACTTGTTCAAACAATAGCAAATAATATGTATATCTTTCAACAATGTTCATAGTAGCAATAATACAGAATTCTTATGGATTGTGTTGCGCAATCGGTGTAATAAAGTCCAAGCTTACGACGGTACCTCAACGATAGTGCATGTGTTATCTCTATGCTCAGTTATCAAATATACACAGTGATGTGAGTGGATTTACAACATCTTGCAATATGCAGGGATAAGCGGAGATATGTCACTAATCATTTCAAAACCGTGATCCAACTTATTTAGTATGTGAATACTATTATGTTTAACCTTATGAAACTAATTCGACTGGAAGCGGCAACATTGCAACATAGGGAGAGCCGATAGCCTGCTCCAGGTTTTCCCTTTCCCATAGTGTATCAGCATAACGACCACTAGGTTTTGACTCTACCCATAGCTTAGTCCCAACCCCCGCCCCCACCCACAACATACCCCACAGGTCATGGTACGGTACCACAATAGGTGTAGCTAACGAAGTTATCGCCGTTCCTACAGAGAAGAATATATGTGCTTCATTTGTCTATATCCGATCCTTTATTTCAAGGTCATATTCAGGTCACATCGAGGCTGGTTCTATCTTAGTCAAGTTTTTGCCCCGGTGCACATTTACACTTCTGAATGGAGAGAGACAACAAGAAGAGAAGGAAATTACACATGTGTCCAGTTAAAGAAAGAGAGTAACACAAAAGGGCGCGAACGGAACCGATGCAGACAAGACGCATCGTTATATATGGATTAAAGCGATGCGTGAGGCGGTCTTCGCCTGGAAATGGGCCTTTGCAGATTATCCATCCATCGTATGAGGTCATAATCAACTACGTGACGTGTAGGATGATGTCATAGTCTATGGCGCGATACATGACGTAGGTAAGTTCGTCACAAAGGCATAATTTAAGACGGATAAAGCGTTGTAGTACGAATTATATGTCTTTAATATATAATAAACATTATGTTGAATATTTTTTAGACTAATTTGACTGGTCGCTGTTGCAGCTTACCCGTATAGTTTTCTGGACATGTATGGTTAAGCAGTTCAATGATCTATCGATCCCAACACGGGCGATGTGTTGGTGGAGTTTAGCTAGAGATGGGCGGAGCACAGCTAAAACGGGGCATGTCCATTACCGGCTATGGTTGCTGAGATTTCAACAATACAGACTCCACTGGCTTTGTTTTAATTCGTATTTTTGTCAATAAACACTACTGGGATTGAATTAAGACGATCAACACATTGTTTGCTCTGGGATAAAATGGGCTGCCTTGAAATAATAGAATACGCTGCAGAATATGATGCACATGTACGCATGCACGCACGCACGCGGCTACGCTCACACATGTACGTGCGTGCGCGTGCCTCACACCTAGACCCGTATTCACACATATACACACAGACCTACAAAAGACAGGTACATGCGTGCGCGTGCAGGAACACTGCCACAACAAAAAGATATTTAGTTTTATGTTATGAATAGTACCTACCATGAAATATCGAATCATCTAAATAACAGGTCAGTAATGACGATAATCCTCAGTCCGATGCTTACCAAACCGACGCGATTCAGTAACGATTAAGAATGTTTAAACTGTATGTATTTTTATCATATAAACACTCCAGCCTGTTTAATAGTGCTCGATATGAACACACGTGCAATTCCCAACGAAAGATTTTGATTTGGTTATATAACCTATATCTTTGAAGTTGTGAAATTGAATTAGGGACACGAGTCCCTAATTTAACTTCACAACTAAAATATTGTATTAATTTATACGGAATGAAACCATCATGTGATAAGACTTATTTTTTTTCATTACAGGCATGCACACAGTTTAAGCCTCTAAAATGATACAATTTTAACAATTTAATTGTCATGCATTTTCGTGTGAATATGCACTTTTAACCAAACAGATATGTTAACACCTCCTATGTAAGCACAACGTGTTAATAATTAAGCGGTCCATAGCTACCTGTGTGCGTTGTCCTGAGTATTGGTCATCTGCAGGTGAAGAAAACACTACTTTGGAATGTTTACCACCAGAATGATTGGCTCGGTACTCGAGCCAGTCATTAAAGTGGTAAACCTTTAAAACAGTGATTATCCTCAACCACCATCGGTCTGCAGATCTACACTGACTAAGTAACCAACTTTACCATTACGCGTCCAAGCAGCCAAAATGATCTTTCCATGGGATCTTGAGAAATAATAATTTGCAGTTCGAGTTCAAAAACCTATTTAAAAAACAAATCTAAGAAAATGTCAGCGGTAAATTTACAAAGGGTGTCTTCTATTGGTCTGCACATTGAATTTCTGACAGCAAAGATTTCATTTTTCCTGAATATCTTGACCATTATATGCTCCTAAACATCCATTTCGATTGATAAATTGATCTAAGTTGCTAGAGTATTTAGAATACAGTGTGCCGCTGTTGAAACAGCATAGATTAACGCCTTAATGATAGGTACAGTAATGAACACATATGGTCACACACACAAGCATCTGTTGATTCCATACAGACGGACACATCGTCACCGGGTCCAATAATCCACGTCATTTCCCTGATGTCCCGACATTGTTGGGATGCGAATTGCCAACTGATTGCTAGAACGAAAACACACAGCTAAATGAGAATGACACATTGATCTTTTGCGGATTTGGCGGTAACACAATATTGCAGCGTACATGTAACCTCGATCGTCGTTGACATTACCTTGAGGCGAAAAGAATTTGAAACTGTTTACCACGACACAGAATTGAACGTGTCGGGGTATTTTTAGAAAGCTCAATATAAAGCAAAGACAAAGCTTGATACTAACACGGAGAACTGTACTGGCGTGACGGGAGAGGGACGAAAGAGGTGTATTCTGGCATGGAACAACAAAGGAACATTTTTTCTGGTTGAACGCTCGCATGTAGACAATCAAATACGCCAAGTGTCAGTTCCATACAAATTACGTAGCCCGTCGCGGAAATTGAAAAGAATTTTAAGAATTGTTGGTCATTGCCGAAGTCACTATTTAAGACATATTTTTTTAAATATTTTGAAAGTAATTTCTCTGGGAGATAATACTGTAATAGGCTGCCATAGGCAGCAACAACCCCAAAGAATGTGATTTAAAACTATTCAACAGAGTACGTGCGAAATGTGTGGTCTGGGAATCCAGATTTCAAAGAGTCAAATCGATTCCACCACGTGTGCACAGTATGCCGAGCAAAGATAGAAATGGGCAGAGCATAGGTTTAAATTATTCCCTCAATGGAGAAATCCAGTTTAGCTATGCCCCGCCCATCTCTATCTAGTCTCCAACCACACTTCGACCGTATTGAGATCGATCGATCCCTACCCTAGCTGAATCTCAATTTCCAAAAAACGATACCGGTAATCTGTATGAAATGTATGTTTTTACTATTTAATAAATATTCGGTTGAATATTTTGAAAGTAATTTGACGGCGTGACGTTGCTGCACATGGCCGCAAAAGTGTCTAAACAAATTAGTTTCAAAATAGTCAACCGAATATTTATTAAATAGTAAAAACATACATTTCGTACAACGTAATGGATGATTACGCGTTTATGATGGACTAAATCGCACGATTCGTGACATAATTGATTATGACAGCTGCCTACATGTGACGTAGTTGATTATTACGTGATATGATTGACAGAGAAACTGGATTCAGCAAGTAAATGACAAGCCCAGAATGTGCATGGAAATTGTGCTTAGGATGTAATTAACTTTACTTTGGCGTTTGTTACACGGCTTACTTTCTAGAAATGTGTAATGCTTGTAATAGGGACGCTCTGGTGTTATGATGCTCATATGTCGAAACTATATTATAGTAGTCTTGGAACACCGATCGATCCTCGACACCCACTTCACCTCGATACCTAAGTAACGTTTTAGATCATACACGAATGTGGAAAGGGATAAATCTGGGTGTGTAAAACTTATACCAAATAGACCACTAACATATTCATTTACACACAACAATGACTATAACTGTAGGCTATGTGCCTCATGTCTTTATCACCAGTGCACGATCAGCGTGAATAGTCAGGTGGTGCAAAATGTGTTTGGATTTGATCACCGTAAGTGACTTCGCAATATGGAACAAACTGTGCATGAACTAATTGCATCCGATCTCGCGGAAACCAATCTATCAAATGTCTTTACGATGTGAAATGGTACGGATGCTCGAGGGTAATCGCCCTGTGAGTGTCCTTAAGCTCCCATCATTCGCTTCATGCACACGAGCTTTAGGGAGTCTGCCCATTTCAAGCCGGGAACTCTAGTAGCTCATTTTCAATGTGATCATAAGGATAGGTGTTTGTATGCTTATCTTAAGTAACTTTGACCCATTAATAGCTAAATTTGGTCTAGAAAATCGAAATGATTGCTTATTGAATGTCCATTTGCAGGACAAGAGAGGAATATTTTTTTTAATATTCACCACTGGAATGACTGGCTCGCTTATCGAGCCAGTGATACTAGTGGTACATTTTCAAATAAAAACTGTGTTTGTCATGCAAATGGACATTCGTCTGGACCAATGCAGAGGCGGGTTTTGGCTGGTCTCGCCATGAATAGATTAAAATCGTTCGAGTAATATGTGTTGATGTTCGATATAGCCTGTAACCAAATCTGTTCTAATGCCAATTGTTTTCGATACAGTCTTTGAGAGAGCGTGATGTTCTGCAACAAGTTGGTACTTAGATTATTGCATATGAATTCCATTCTATGTTGCATTTGGAATGGTACGTTGAACGCGAGGGCAGGTGCAATATGCAATTATTCAATACTTTATCATGTATATTTGATCTTTTGAGCTTCCCGGTTCATAGAGATTATCGTATCTTTCGATAAGATACACACCTGTGCTAAGTTTCAGCAACATCATGGACGCTCATTCGCGCTGTCTTCTCTAGTAGGCTTTGGTAAATACATTATCGTTCTGAGTATTCTAGTGCAATGCGTCATTATTTCTTTGGAGATAATGGCGATAGTACACAGAGCCCCTAGGTGTACACCGGTTATGCCCCTCTCACAGGCGGAATTTCAGAGTTGAGTATTTTATAATGTTTTTGGTACTATCATTCTATCATACTATCATTCTATTACTTTGTTGAATAAAGTGCCGGATTAAAATAGTCAATACAACCCTGTTTTAATTTCTGCTTTACAATACATAAATGTGTACCACCGGTGTCAGTTCAATTTCTATTCCAATTACCAAAAAAAGACAATTGAATCCCGTTTGAAGGCTATGTATGCAGCTGATCGTCTGCGTCAGTCAGGGATACCAGGACACTTGTACTTGTGGTTCACTGAACTCACGTCACCTGCGATCGTGAGAACTCGTCGCATAGTGACGGTCTGTTGCTTTAAGTTTTTACACACACGTTTGAGACCAGAGGTAAATCGATTTGCTGTTAACAAATTCTTCTACTATTTATGTTCCGAATAACATTCCTAGAACGTAGTAATTTTGTATCACGTGACGTTTTTTAAAATTTTTGACTAGTCTATAGTACATTGATTTAAGAAAAGTTAAGCTATATTCGCGAGAATTGTTGCCTTTATGTTGTTATTTCGTAATAGTAACTTTATCATGGTCTCGGAAAATAGTCAGCCATCCGGCGCGTAAAACGTTTTGGGATTCGATTTTCGGAAAATTAATCGCCTTCAGTCACGCGCTGACTGAAATTCACCTGAAGTACACAGGAACCAGATGTTATTTGAAGTGTATTCCTGGATACTAGAATATAAACACGTGACTTACTCGACTAACTCTTGATCATAGGTGAGTTGAACGAACTCTAGCCGTACCGTCGCTACTCTAGTAACTCGGGTAGCTACACTACTATGGGCCTAAACTCGCTCTAATATATGCGGCTACTTATTTTCGCATTAAATTTTATTACGCTTTCGAAAATAGTGACGTAATACTAATGTTGAAAATTTACATTTTAATGGTTAGAGTTGTTAATTTCACTATATCCCACGAACAAACTTTATTTATTTATTTATTTATTACGTTGAGATGGATAGCATCAGTAGAGGGGTGACATTATGGACGTCGATCTGATTGGTCGAGATTGTTCTAAATTCCAAGAAACCCAATTTCAAGGTATTTATACAGGTAAGCGTTTGAATATTTTGGAAACTAATTTAACTCGCGTATTAAGCAGCATCAGTAAGCAGTCAAATTTGTTTTAAAATATTCACCTAAATGTTTATTAAATTACAAATTCATTAATGACATAGGTTTCGTAGACCTACTAACAGATATCGATTTTTGTGATCGAGCTATGATTGTGACATCGGCTAACTAGTGAATACTTGATGTTGATGTAAGATACATGGGTGAATGACTGCTTCGTATCCAGGAAAAGGGCATGCGAGTTTACAAAGGGGGTATAATTCCTAACTAGTGGTTGTATTACAGGTCCCGGTTGTAAAATTATGGATTACGCTGAAGACAGTAAGCGTGTATAAATCACGAATACATTGTATACCCACACAGTATTGAAACAAGGACACATCTGTCCAATACCCGCATTGTTTATGAATCTTTAAAACGGGGCACAGAAAGTTTAAAAGAGTATATTTTGGAAAGAACTTTGCTGAAAAATCTTAGTGTTACAATGTAGCCCTTAAACCCAAAATATCACAAGGCTTCAGGATATGATGGACAAACATCCAGCCAAGATTGGGGAAGTCACCGATCAAACAGAACAGCACTTACATAAAAATGTGTGAACCATTTCCATTTTCAAAACATTGCCAAAGTTGTTGCCTTTGATCCCAAATTCGGGATAAAACTGTGGGACCTCACGGACAAGTTTCCACCAAAATTTAAAGAACGGTTGAACCAGAGTTAGTGAAAAATTTAAGAACAAGAACAAGATGCATCCCACTCCCTACCATATCCCATGCTCGCATTAACCACTCCGTCTAGTGACGTGGCTAACAACGTATGAATCCAGTTTTAGCCATGGCCTGCCAATCTAGAGCTAGGCTCTGCCAACGCTTCACCTTTGTTGGAATCAATTGATCTCTGAACACACTGACTATCAATTTCCAGAAAATTATACCGATAAACTGTTGACTATTTTGAAACTAATTTGAGTGGATGAAGTTGATGCCTGTAGCAGCAACAACACCCGTCAAATTAGGTTCAAAATATTCAATGTCATGTTTATTAATAAGTAAAGC
This sequence comes from Chaetoderma sp. LZ-2023a, assembly GCA_034401795.1. Taxonomy (NCBI): domain Eukaryota; kingdom Metazoa; phylum Mollusca; class Caudofoveata; order Chaetodermatida; family Chaetodermatidae; genus Chaetoderma; species Chaetoderma sp. LZ-2023a. Next base: position 59,924,635 of record CM067365.1, read on the forward strand.
CATACCCTTCATATTACACTGCTTAGTCTGGCATTAATTAAGCTTTTGTGATGAACTTAGCTATGCCATTCATTATGCAATTGATTAAGACAATGTTTTATACATGTTACGTAGTTTATTATGGCGTCATATGACTGACTGAGAAACTGGAGTCCTCCATTCAAATTCCAGTTAATGAAACACAAAAGAACACAATATAGTAGTATCTGTTTGTCATAATATGAATCACATTGCTGGATTGTTGATGTCTGCCTGTGCTCACGCATGTGTATTCAAGGTTAGGCATAAGTACTGTCCTTGACTACCAAGTCGGCCATATGCAAATTGATGGCATATATAGCACGATCTGGCAATATTATTGATCTAGTATAAATATTGACCAAACAGGCTGACAATGATGTATTGATTGCGTGTATCACAATTACTTAAACATGTTGTGATGAAACCGGCCAAACCCGGCCTCTGCATTGGTGTCGATGAATGTTAGTTTGCAGGCCAAGAAAAGAATATTTGTGAAAATTTGCCACTGGAATGTCTGGCTCGATAATCGAGCCAGCCATTCCAGTGGTAAATCTTAGAAAATACTCATTTCTTGGCCTGAAAATGGACATTCAGTAAGCCCCTATTATAAGTTTCTTGAACAAATTCGCCATTAACTGGGTAATCATGTATACATCCGTGACCCAGTGTTTCAAAACAGCAATAGGCTTAGAAATAAACTGTTAAATAATTTAAAACAAATTCGACAGGATGGAGGGCAACAATTTCCAGCAAAATTGGTTTCAAAATATTCAAGAAAGCATTACATCAAATATGCACTGCACCTGCTCTAGGCACCACCAATTGTATCTCTGCTATGAAATCAAACCAGAAAAATAATATGCAAGGGAAGTCTGCTGGTCACTGTGTGAGGTCAGGTCTGGTTGTTAGCATAAGGCTCACTCTACGGAGTTAATGCAGCATAATGCCAATCTGAAACATGCCATTACTCTGTATTTAACACCCTGATGTGAACACGGACTTAGTGTTAGGCTTTGTGTTATTGTTAACACTGTCCTTTAACACCAAGTCATATGTTAACACCAGGGGCCAGTGTCAAAGATGTGCGTAAGTTATGTCCTGTCGCAAAGTAGAAAACAGACCATGCTTCATTTCATATTTACGCCGTGCTTAATTACCCTTTATGAAACTTGTCCTAGTTGTATTATAACTAACAACTGCTGTGTTATCACTAACAGCAATCATATACAATTACGGAGCTATGGGTGTCTCTGAATCTACTGACCAGTGTGACTTCGCTCAATTTGTAGAAAAAATTAAGGAAAATCAGAAAAATTTGGAAAATCTGAAAAATATTTACCTGTTATGTAACAATGATGTGATGGAAATGGTTTCGTGTCTCTGACTGCTTATACATGTTTTAAATTAACGTTATAATATTATATGTAATGGTATAGAGTATATTATTCAATCACGTCAAAAATGAATGAATACAGTTTTATCTATGCTCTGCTCATCTCTAGCTAAGCTCCACACATGCATTTCCCATGTTGGGATTGATCAATTACTGCCCTCACTGAATCTCAATTTCCTGAAAACCATGCAGGTAAGCTGCAGCATATTTTGCAAATCATTTGACTGTGGGCTGTTGCTGTCTAGTGTAGCCAAACTAGTTTTAAAATATTCAACAAAATATTTATTAAATAGTAACGACATAAAATGTGTACAATTTTACGGACTGTTAAGCATTTATGGCGGATATAATTACGGCATTCATGTCAGAATTTATCATGACCTCAGCCTACATGTGACGTAGTTAATTATGACGTCATAGTATTAATCGATAGATTGGATACATCTATTTGCTGGCCAAAACGTCACTTGCAAATGTTGCTTGAAAATACAGCCATGCCATTTTGTTTAGCAGAGGTTACAGAACTGCAACTATAACCTTTGACACGGCAGTAAAGATGGCTTAGACCATTTGTGCTATGCCGGAAACACCAGAAAACATGTTTGTGCATGCCACTAATCGTCTAACCCGCCTTTGCAAATAGTTCCAATGTTGATATCATAAAATAAGTCTAATTGGTATTATTTGCAAAGAGGCGTTACACAGTCATTCACCAATCCGGTTGGACTAATGTAGTGAAACGTGTCATTTAGGTCCAGATCGTCTACAGTAGGGAAGAGAATGACATATAATGCTGCTATTGATGAAGGAGATGTGTAATCCAGTCAGCTCCATAGAGCCATCACGATGCCTTCTTTGGAGCATATTATTTTTTAATTTAATAATTTGAAACTAGTATGGCTGTAATGTAATCATGGTAAATGGCCATGTGGCATTAAATACTATATCATGCGATTCAATGACAACGGAATCGATTCGTGTCGTGATCACTAATCCAAGAACAATGTTGGTCCTTTTAATCTCACTTGACAAGTGTTGCAATTAGCTTTAAAATGGCAACCAGAGAGTTAACTAAGCTGATGGCTGACTGTGTCAACATCTCGTTTTTCTCCCTAACATAAGCATGGATTTCATGTTTGAATTAAGTTGATGTCTTTGCTTAACATCAGTGTGGCTGACTAATGATCTTGCACAACTGTGTATGTTGGGGTGACAAGGGAACGAGATGGAGACAGTGATAAACGATCTTGATATGTTGTGCATAGTGACCAATGCAGGCAGACTAATTTCAATTATGGTGGTTGACCATAACTGAAATGTTATTTATCTGCTTGATAATTATGCATGAACGTAAAATAGAGACTAAAACACACAATTAATAACGTGACCGATCATAATTAGTAGCTGCACATGTTTACTGCTGCAGTGGCCTGCCGACCTTGTGTGGAATAAGTGTGAAACGTTATTGAGGAATCCAGTTTCTCAATCAAGTATATGATGTCTACGCTGACGCCATAGTTAATTACCTCATGAATGACATGATTCTGTGTCTTTACTATTTAATAAACAGTCTGTTGAATATTTTGAAACGAATTGGAAAGCACAGAGTCAAATTATTTTCTAAATATGAAATTGAGATTTATGGAATGCATCGATCGATGGATCCCAACATGGGCAAAGTGCGGGTGAAGTTTAGCTAGAGATCGGTCGAAAAAAACTAAAACTGGATTAATGCATTATTATACATTTGAGAAGTATGTTTCTGACCGATGTTGCTGTTGTTGATAGTTGCATTGGATTTCAAGCACTAAAAATGGTAAAACACTGGCGAAAAAACTAGGAGAGTGGCAAAAATAATTAATAAAGGGCATTCAGTTACCGATGAGCTAAACAAACGAAATGGCTTCCTTGTGCCACTTTGCTTATACTGATATTGTACTGCGTAATGCTCTAAGATTGTTTAATTGCAATTTCAGGAGGTTTGTGAAATGTCACTAAGTACTATGCTGTTTTCGACCATTATGGAGACGTGGTTGGATTTAATGCATATATAAATGTGTTATTTCACAGCTATTAAATCGTATTTAGAGGAAAAATCTAGGGTAATGCCCTCTGTCAAGATCTGAATTCCAAATTACAAACACAATTTTAGAAAGCTAGAGTAATGCCCTCAATACTGAGGTGAATCAGATGAAAGCCATATATAACCACCCACCAACTACCATTTATATTGCAGGTCACAGAAGACAAATCATCTATGAACTTGTAGACGGTAATAAGTACAATTTCTCAAAAAACGTTGTCTAAATTATATCACAAACAAAGGAATATATTACTGGATCATAGCAAAGCAGGTTGATAATTCCAGGATTACTGGTTATTCCAGGGTATATAAAAATACTTTATGTGAAAAGCTACACAACGTCCATAACGTGTCCTTAACATTCAGGACTACCTGCATGCTGTGGTATAGCATATCTTAATGTTGATGTTCATAAACACGTTCATTCTAAGGCGGTCCACATGAATTATACAGTATCCCTGTTAGTTCAAATTTAAGAGTAATCTGAGTAGAATTTAAACACTCCAGTTTTAGCTATGTTCCTCCGATATCTGGCAAATTTCCACTCATGATTTGCCCATCATGGGATCAATCGATCCCTAGACCCTCCGAATCTCAATGTCCAGAAAAGTATTCATCTAATCTGTTGAATAATTTGAAATTGATTTGACAGCGTGCAGTCAAATTAGGTTCAAAATATTCAGCACAATGTGTACAACTCGACGGACTATTACGTGTTTCTGACCAGCTTAATCACGTCAGTAAGGAAGTAATTTATTATGACGTCACCCTGCGTTACGCAGTTGATGATGACGTCATGTAATCAACTGAGCAACTGGATTCCTCAACTACGCTTTCAGCCAAATGATGGTGGATTTAGCCAAAGGATGGTGGAGGAGTAAACCCATACTGAGCCAGACAAACTATGCCAGATAACATATTTAAGAACCACGCAAACTGGTCGTAATAGAAAGGTACATGTTTCTTAGCATGCAATTAAATGGATATAGATACATTTATGATTGGCTATGAACAACGCAGCTATCATGAACTGATATGTCAATCGATGCACACAAAACATCATCACCTGCACACCATGCTGTGGTTCGTCTATCAGTCTCTTTGGTATCTACTCTGTCAAAGTATTTGTGAATTAACACATTTAATCCTATCCCACGGGGCCACCAGGTTGCAAGATCACTTGTCTCAATTCCAACCGGAATGCTGGCATTGATGGCTACCGATGAGGAAATCAATAGATTAATAGTACCGTGCGATACACATATTCTACATGAAATCGGAAGTATTGGTCTTGTTAATTAGCAGTGCTGGAATAGCCACACTGGAGATACGCATGGTTATAGGCTCATGCCAATCCCAATGACTATCAATAAAAAGATTACCAGACAGTGTGGACACAACACGTATCTAGTGAATGATTATACATGGCCAATGTTTGTCTATGCCAATATATGTACGGTTAGGGTAAAATCGAGAGTTTATTCAGTTTCTCGAAACATATTCAAAGATTCATTCCTGGTCCCTGTATCTGATGATCCCCGTGCCAGCCGTCTCAACCAGAAAATGTTCTTCCAATAACAATAAATTGAATAGCATAATTAAAATGTCACTTGTTAGCCGACGTCACAGTCAAAATGATGTATCTCCGTCACGAAACTGAAGAAGTGTGTCTTTAGTGAATTTACAATTTAATACACATTCTACTGAATCTTTTGAAACTACTTTGACCGCGAGATGTTGCTGCCATCGGCAAAACAACATAGCCAAATGAAAGCTGTTTCAAAATAATCAACAGTCTACATAGCTTTAAAATTTAGAGGCTCAGATTTCAGCTTTCCTCTTTTCAAATCGAGATCAACATACGTAAACAAATGGGTGGAACATAAATGCAAATGTGCGTGGAATAAATATAATATATTCACATTATTCACTTGCACAGTACTGTACGGACAAAGCCTGCCAACAGCTGCGTCATGCTCACGAAGCATCAAGATTCATTATATTGTGAAATAGTACTATTCCTCTCTTTCAACCCATGACTAGTGTATCTATGTAGTACAGCTTTGACGTAAGCTAATGACCGAAGTGTGGATATGAGGTCGGCGTTTAGACAATTCTCAACATTGATCAATTTGAATGGGGGAATTTCCTATTAACCGTAAGTTTGTTGACATAATATACTGCTAGGGCATTAGTCAAGCGTGTCTTCTTATGGATGATATCCCAGAGCAGATTATCACTACCTTTTATTAGACGTTGATCAAAATTAATAATGCCTCACTGTGGGATACGCGCATAACCATACTGTAGCTTGGGAAATCACCGCCCCAATGCACTCGCCTTTTTGTACACGTTGCTATTGATGAACTGAATACAATAGTACTCGGACAGAATACATGAATACAATGATCTCGCCCATGCAATGCCCTCGCCCAATGTGTTTTACCATTTAGCATCATAATAATGGGATCCGGTATCTCAACCAGTACATCACGTCATAATCAAATATGTCACCATGTCCGCAATCACAATCAACATTGCATAGTTACCTTGAAATTTAGATTCTGGTACTTTATGTTCCAATGTTGTAAATCGATTCCAGCAGGTCTAAGTAGCTGGGCTATAAATAGGTGGACTAAGTCTTAGGGTTAGCATCAACTGGTCTCCTCCGTTGTACTCAACAACTCTTTAATCACATAGTATGAAGGAATGCATGCGTTATTACGAGCTATATAATTTGAACAAAAATAATTGCTGTTTAGAACAATAATACTGACACACAGTCAAATTGGCTTTTCTAACCTTATCTTGATATATTGAAATAGAGGCACCTCTTCTAAGGAAATGTTTTACTAATTTTGAGAAACATCCGTGGTTGCATACACGTCTTCTAATAGACCACGTCTGGTTCATGTTATTTTTGTATGATGTATGTAAATAAGAAAACGATGCTCGTTATTGAAGGAAGCTATATACTGCAGTGGGATGCGAACATGATATAATAAGCAACTAATGCCCTGTAGGTGGGGCTTAGAATACACCTTCCGTATCCTCTGCGTGTCGTAAGAGGTGACTAAAGGAAGAAAGGGTGAGGTAACCCTGACAGAAACCTCGAGTGCTGAAGACGGAGGTTCCACGCCGCATGGCGCACTCTAATAAACCATGGATTCACGCACTTAACGCGTGTGATCATGTCGATAGTCACTTACAGGACTGGCGGTATGATCAGAGAACGAAAAGAAGAAAGAAGAAGATAAGCAACTCACACATGCGTATTGGAAAAGACATTAACACAGCCACACATCCATGCCAGATTGATAAACTGGCTCCAAGAATTCATATATTCGTGATTGGGAAGAAGCAAGTCACACACATTTGCACAAGATTACTATGAGTTGCCATTGCCGGTTAGACATTGTACATCCTTAAGAAAGCTTTCAAGAATATTACAGTAATTAAAATAATAAGTAATATTCTCAAATAGAGATCGGAATTCTATGAATCAGCTATTTTGATTGTTAATGAGGTATACAAATGCTGATATCTAATTTTGCGAAGTTTCTGTTAAATATTATGAAATTCTTACACTATTCAGTTTTATATCAGGGCATTGTTTAATAATATTTCATGACATCCAACATAATCGATGTACCCAATCTACCACATAAGTATTGAGTTCAAAATCAAAGGACCTTTCCATTTTTAGCTATGCCCCGCCCATCACTAGCTAAGCTCCACCCACACCTCGCCGTGTTTGGATTGATCGATCACCAAATGCCATAGCTATCAATTTCCTGAAAACTACAGGGAAGCTGTTGCATATTGTGTAACTAATTTGACTGGGTGCGGTTTCTGCCTATGGCAACAACAGCGCCCAGTCAAATTAGTTTCAAAATAGTCAACAGAATATTTATTAGATAGTAAAGGCATACAATGTGTACAACAACGCATAGACCGTCTTCAAATATGCGTTCGTGACGTACTTATCGACATCATTCATGACGTCATTCATTACGATGCCATTCTACACGTGACGTAGTTGATTATGACGTCATATGATGGGTGGCTACTCTGGAAAGGTGAATTGACACGAGGGGCCGAGGGAGAATGTAGTTTCAATACACATGGTGCGCAATGGATAAACTATTTTATGCCTCTATTAGATGTCCAAGCACACAATGAGTTGACTCCAAAAGGAGATATTTCAATAATTATCTATAATTTAATAAACATCTTAAATAATTCAAACTCAAATAGACCAGTGATTTGCCATCTTGAAATAAGTTATTGCTGGAATTCTGTGTATGAGGATTCCCACGATATATTTTTATGATATGGTGCGACACATAGTGACATTAATTTTGTTGGTGGGTTTTGTGCTAGTGGTGGAGCTTCTGGTGGTGGGGTGGAGATTTATTTACCATCTATCCGTCGCCGAATAAGATATGGTGACACAAGACAATATGTGATATATTCTTTTCCACATCATTCGAAGTTACACTGTTTATATGTCTACCATTAGGCCTTCCTTATTTTAAGTGTTTTCATCCGACATATTTTAATGGTTGGCTTATGAGGCAAACACCCTCCCATGACACCATATGTTAGTTTCTAATCAGCCAGTAATGGCACACACAATGAATAATGGATTGACATGTGCTCCCCTCCTTACAAAAGTGACGACATCTATCAATCCGAATAACAGAATATCATATTAACCTTGTCAAATTAATTTACTTGTAGAAAATTGACATGGCTTTATAAGGCCATGCTATTTCTTATATGGCCATCGCGTAATGGAGCAGAATAGGGAATTGGATATTGAATCACTTTACAGCTGGAAAGGCGTCAACCTAAATCGTTTTTGTTATGTACAGAAACAGTTAATTATAACAGTAAGAATTTCAATGCGATAGTATCTGTAGACATATGCAGTGCACTCACATTACCATGTTAATCATGTTATTTTGTAATCGCGCAGCTGCGTGCACGGCCAGGGCTTAAAGACTGCAATCGCACCACTCACCACAAACTATAAACTGTGTCATATTAAATATAATTATTGTTTTAATATCCTAGTTAACGCTATTTTGTGTTCAAGGATGGGTACACATGCAGAAATAGTCACCCACACGATGCCATTTTGGACATGCCTGTTCCATGCCATCAATAATATGTATAATTAAGAGAATATAGAGTGGGTTGAGTAAAGCATGCATCCATTGTATTTCGATTATTGACACGGTATAAGTAAACCTGTTACATAATTCCATATCACTGGAAATCTGACCATCTTCAAACATTGCTCTGTTTTAGTAATTTATCAATACACACAAATGGGTTATCACCGTTCTCTGCATACTGTTATATATAAATGTAGAAAACATACGTGGCACAAGCCTAATACTGTGCACACAACCGTGACTTAATAATAGTTTGGATATCCATCACTTTCACTCAGCCAAGTCGCTTACCAGGAAATACTTCAAATATCTCACCAGTGTATCTAAAAATATAAACATCCAATCGATTAACTTTTCAATTATGTATATAATCTTGACGTTAGAATGAGGGTAAAATAAGATTTACTGAATGTATGTGCAAAGTACAACTCGGTGAAATATTTCTTTCGCCACATTTGAATGTGCAATGCTTTTGACTTTTGAAAGAATTGCACAAAACAATAAGATTATCAACTACAGCAAGATAGTAGAGTCCGACTATACCCTCACAATGTCCTTGTGTCATAAGGTTGGCCATTTATGCTCGCAATTGATGCAGCAATGTGTGACTCCGCCTGTAGCTATGCCCCTCCGATCTCTATCTATCTATCTATCTATATATATATATATATATATATATATATATATATATATATATATATATATATATATATATATATATATATATATATATATATGGTGTGCGTTTGTTGGGATCAAGGTAATACTCTGAATGTTGAATTCCCAGGATTCTAATTTTAGGAGAACTAGACAGTCACCTAACCTTAATATTTTGAAATTAATTTGACTGGGGGATGTTACTGGGTACGCTGCCCAATCAATTTAGTTCCAAAATATTCAAATTATGTGTTTTAAATGACAATTAAAGGTAAAGAGATCCCATTCGTACAACTGAGTGACTGTTCAAGGTTCATGACAGACAGAGTATTGCCATGCATAACGCTTTTTGGTTGTGGCTTCAGCCTACACGTGACGTAGCTGATTATGGCGTCATATACTTGACTGACAGATCGGACTCATCTATTTCCGAATGTAGAAAGTCAAAGTACATGATTCGGTATCAATCTCGTCGTCACTGCGCGGTAATATCATCTCTTATTCTCTTTATCCGACACCGCATTACTTCTGTGTTGTCATCGTTAATATACAAGACATCTGACGTTTCACACTAAACATGTGACTCTATCAAAACTAATATAGTATCGATATAGAAACGCATTGAAAATAATAAACCTTTCCAGTTTAGCTATGTCCCGCTCATATCTAGTTAAACTCTAGAGCCAATCTACATTTTCCCAGAAAAATATACAGGTAAGCTGTTGAATATTGTGAAACTATTTTGACCGGGTACTGTTGCTGCCTATGGCAACAATAACGATCAGTCAAATTACTTTCAAAATATTCAACAGAAATCTTATTAAATAGTAGACATACAATTCTCACAACAAAGCCTAATCCGTCTTCAATTAAGCTTTCGTTATTGCTTATGACGTCATTCTGCATGTCACATGGTTGAGTATAACGTCATATGATAGATGGATGGATGGATATATAAACTGAAAAGGCTCTTTATAAGGATCGGCTGAATTCTTATAAAAGCTGACATTGTACTTCTTATAACAATTTGAATCAATATCAATGCGCACATGGAGTGTGGTCAAAATGAGGCAAATTACTTCACACTTGATTGACACCATGTGCTATTTATAATAGCACGATAACAAAATGTCGTATCAATATAATGACTGCATCCAATATGACTCAAGATACAATAAGTAGTCTTGTTCCTGAATTTCATTGTCAAACTATGTTATTATAAGTTGTAGGGATCAACAAAACCCTACGTACAGAATGAAACTCAATCCCGCTCTGGTTTATTGCATAATTATGAAGTTTCGCTAGACAATCTCCATCGTTCGAGTTTAAGTCAACGAATGTGCATCATACCTGGTGTTCTACCCTTACCGCATGTTATTGTTGATATTCTTTCTAACGGATTACCAATAGATTAGGTTTACACGGACCATGCTTCAACGATCTGGATGCTAGATTCTATCCATCGATCAGCGCCAATGCTTTAGTGAGCTGATAAAAGAAGGCATGTGACAGGATGCCTTAATCAATGACTTTCTCATTGCCAAATAATGGTGATAAATCAGGGATCAGCAACTCTGCTGTCTGCCATTAGGTGATGCTGACATGTTTTGTTTTAATTGATGATGGTGATGATGTGGCTATCACCGTTGATTATCTCTTTGTTTTGTCATGGCTACCATCTCCAGGACCACTACCTCCCGCCTCACCACCACCAACGCAACCAGCACCACCGCCGCCACCATCACAAGCACCACTACCACAACCGCCACCACCTCCATCACCACCAACACCACCATCACCACAGCCACCACCACCACCACCACCACCACCACCACCACCACCACCACCACCACCACCACCACCACCACCACCAACACGACCACCACCTCCACCACCAACACCACCACCAGCATCAACAACAGCATCCGGACATCACCAACATCATCACTGCCATCATAACCACCAAAAGCAGCAACACCACCAACATCAACATCATCCTCACATCCATTACCACCCTACAAACAATGTCACGTTGGGCCAGCGTAACATTATTCGTTGGCCAAAAGCAGTTTTGACAGTTGGGTTTAGGTTAGCCCAACCTATCACGTAGTTTCACCACATTAGATGCAACGGTGGGCTAACGTAACTAACTTACAATCATTAAACCAACGTGAATACAACATTGGCCCAGGATAAATAGTTTTCTATCAATTATCCAACATGACGCCAACGTTGAGTCAACGAAACCATACGTTGGACCAACGAGCAAAACTGAATTGGACCAACGAATTTAACTTGCGTTGAACCAACGAAACAATGCACAACCACCACTACCACCACCGAAAATAATACCAACAACAACAACAACATCAGCGGCGGCGGCAGCGGCGGCGGCGGCGGCGGCGATGACGACGATGACTACGACGACGAGGCAGCACCAACAACACACACACACTTCGTCAATAGTATTGCCACTCTCACCACCAAGACCATTCCACCACAAATATTACGACCACCACCATCACCACCACCACCAACACCACCACCACCACAACCTCCACCACCGCTGCAACCATCACCACCGCCACCGCCGCCGCCACAGTCGCCACCAGCGCAGCATCCGCCAGCAGCACCACCACCACTACTAAAATATTAACATGAGTGTGGCAGAAATTGATGTTCCGGACGAATTTTATGTCCCACTCGTCCATATATCTATATAACTACCAATCCCTGTGCCTGTGGTAATGGCTGTCACGCTCAGTGGACTCTCATAGTTACATTAGTTGCGCTGTGTTCACACCACCAAGGAGAAATGCAAAGGTCAATCAGGATCGTGTGTATTTGCTATACACGTTTTGCTAACAGGATCATCGGGATAATCGTAGATAAAGTGTAAAACACTCCATAACTGATGCATGGCTTTGATATTTTGGATTAACTGGCAAATAGGTCATGTATAGAATCAAATTGTTGCACCAAAAATCGAATAGTCTTTATTTAATGGCTTAACTGTTCTGCTTATTCTGCAATATAGAGTCAGTTTATCTCTGGAAAATAATTGATATATCAACAAATTTAGGGCATAATGCCCACCCCACTTCCCTCGACCCCCACCCCCAACCAACCCCACCGCCACACCCAATATATTCCACCAAAAATATGAAACATTAAACACGTTTTTCCTATTGATTTTTTGTAGAATATAAATGACCACATTTAGGGGCTAATGCCCCCAATATATTACACCATTAATATGGGACATCGCACACGTTGGTCTTAGATTGAAGCATGGTGATATTATGTGATCCATTGAAAGTACAAGCCCATGCACACATATACATGGTAGATTGATAAATGACATATTGAAAGCAATTGAGGAATCAAGTGTATCGATCAATCATATAACGTCATAATCAACAAACTCGCATGCAGGATGACGTCATAATCAATTACGTCGTGGATGACGCGATTAGCCAAGCTGTACGTATTGTATGTCTTTACCATTTAACACACGTTCTGTTGACTAGGCGAAGTTGCTCTCATATGCAACAACAGAACCCAACCAAATTAGTTGCAAAATATTCAACAGCTTGCCTGTATAATTTTTTGGAAATTGTGGGGAGCCAATTGATGTCTCAAAATGTACAGGCTTCTTTGAATTGACATGCGCGCTCAGCTTGGTGTCGGCAAGTAGTCGTCTCACTCGCCATATATCATCTTCATTACACCTGGCATGGGGTAGTACATATAAGATCGTTTTGATTGTTTGGTCCTTATGTTTAAACGCATGTGAACAATGTTATTGTGCTACTCCTTACCTATCAACAGTCACAAAAGCATCTGATGATATACCTTGCTTTTAACCTAATATCAGCACGACGCTTTTTATCGCCATAGCAAAGCATGTATCCAAATCGGCTCAACTCAGAGATATGATAAGAACGTAGAGCTAACCAGAAAAGCTCAATCTCTCAAGATAGTGCTATATCGAGGTTCATGACATTGGCTTTCTATCTAGTGGCGCAGATGCAGCACTGCTTTATCTGCTCGATGTATGTTCACGTGCGCCAAGATTTGTTTCAAAATCATCTCATTTGAGTTAATATGTGCTAGTAAGTAAGAGGAAATCATTAGATTAATACAATCTCGACTAGTATAACTCATGTAAAAGCAAACAGACCTTAGCAGCATACGTGATTATTTCGTACTCTCTAGCGAGCCCATTACTTGCACAATTCAGACCGGATGCACTGTTTACCTAAATGAGTCTATCAACGTAATCCGCATCCTAGATAAGAGGTAACTGCCCACTGATTTCAGCGCAGATCTGCATGAGCATGGTCATATCATGTTTTGAATAGAAGTTGAAAGAATCCATTTTGAATCACCGTGTGTCAGTACGCTGTGTGTTGGGTTCTCCGCTGTTGCAGTAGGGCGCACCATGCGCCTAACGGTGCCAGTATGTTGCATCATACGCCGAACTGTGGCAGGAAGTCGCATCCTGCACCTAACTTTGCCAGTATTGGTTGTATTAGACGTGCATCTCCTCCACGAGAGTGTATTAGGGATCCAACTGTTCCAGCGCGTTGTATTCACGTGCCCAAATATACCAGGGACTAGTATTGACGCGACCAGCTTTACGAGCGAGTTTTGGTCTTAGTGGTGGTGGTGTGGTGGTGGTGGTGGTGGTGGTTGTGGTGGCGGTGGTGGTAGTGACTGTGGTGTTGTTGTTTCTATTGTTGTTGTTGTTGTTGTTGTTGTTGTTGTCGTCGTCGTCGTCGTCGTCGTCGTCGTCGTTGTTGTTGTCGTTGTTGTTATTGTCGCTGTTGTTATTATTATTATTGTTGTTGTTGTTGTTGTTGTTGTTTTTGTTGATGTTGGTGGCGGTGGTCGTGGTGGTGGTGTGATGGTGGTGGTGGTTGTTTTGGTGGACGTGGTGGTGGTGCTAGTGGTGCTGGTTCTGGTCGTGATGGTGCTGCTGCTGGTGGTGGTGGGGTTTTCACAGCGTGGCTATCTACACCACTACGATGGTTACCAATGCTAAAACGAATGGCAGCGCCAGCTACTAACTTGCAGGCGTCTTGTATCATCATAAGTCCACAATAAAAAAGCTATTGATGAACGTTCAAGGCACTCTGTCACGTTGACTTGTTAGCTCAATGGCGCATTAACACTGGCAGATGGACACAATCCCGCAACAAGGCATTGAAGCATGGTCTGTGGAAATAAAATCTTGGATAATCTGTTAGAAAGTATGCCAACGAAAACCTATTTAGTGTATGAGGTTATTTACGCTTACTCACATCCTTTGATAGATACACATTCATATCATACCATAAGTAGAAGAGCCCGCCAATTATATTACTTACATAACGTCATAGTAATATGGTTCAACTTACTGTATCCAATCAATACTTTGATATATATATATATATATATATATATCAAAGCACCATGTCAAAAGTTATAATTACCATACATCCATCTGAGTTAAATTGTACTTACGGTACAAGTAGACACCTTAGCCAGCTTCGTTCATACCAGGATAAGTAGGCCTACTGCATGATTCGTGTGAGACAACATGCTTTGTGTTTTATTTCAAATATATATCCAGCTTAATGGCGTGTGATATCAGTACCAACGTGTTATAAATCTGTTTATCGTATAATCAAGGCTCTCAGCCCGTTCCATATTTCTCGATATGAACACGCGTGTAATCTCCAACAAAAGGTTTTCATTGGTTATATGCTCCATAAGAGTATTAAGAGATAGTTTGGTTAGATAAGACATAGCAATCCCACATGCCCCGTGAAAACGGAAATGGTTCCTATTTAATAAACAGTTTGCTGAATATTGTGAAACTAATTTGACGGGGCGCTGTTGTTGACATATCGGCGGCTTACCAAGAGCTTACCTGTATAATTACTTTGAAAATCCGATTATGTGAATTCACTATTCAAAGTATATAAAGTAATTCCAACACGCATGATTGGTATACGGAGCTTATCGTGACGTGCCAAAAATCGATCCCTTTATTACACATCCAGCTATCAATTAAAAAGACACGTCTTAATTGTGACAATGACGTGAAAATAGGATTTGCAACATATTTAGATCCCTTCTCAGCTGGTGTCAGTAAAGTTAGTCCATATAAGGTATTGTCTTAGTAAATGATGTTAATGCCAATAATATCAACGTCCAAATGGATGGAACATTTTTGCGTTGTATCTGTGTGTGACCCAGTAGCGTATCTACGGGGCGGGGCGCCAGGGACAGACTGCCACACCTGACAAAATGTTGTAGACATTTTTGGCGGAAGTCGTATTTGCCCAGATTATTGAAAAATCCTAGAGTCGTGGTTTGAACTATTTGGTGCACAGTGTATGCATCTATGTTGTACATAGAATACCTCAAACTAATCTGTGTCAAATTAGCTTGACACAGTATGATGCTCAAAGTGAGGCCATGTAGTAGAACGGAAAACTAATACAGTTTCCCACAGTATATATTGTGTGTACAACCTTAACAGATTATTCATAGACAAAATGTTGAATTATGACTCTACCCACTGTAGAATATTGGTAGCCCATGATGGTGTGCAACCTATAGCCATTTGTACCACATATAACGAATCATATATACAAGTACTAGCTGTTTCCTATAATGAGTACGTATTAATCCTCAGCGTGAGCAATGTCTATTGCACCCATGGTATGGAGTTGATGGATCCAGTAAGACTCGCGATCCTTGCAGGGGGTGACATTTTCCTGCAGCTCGGGGTTGTGGGGGAGTTCTATATGAGACACCGGTGTGGTCATTTTCCAGGCAACGTAATTGACCCAGATAGCCGGTAAACACTTTTACCCGGACACAAATCCATATAAATACGAAAGACAAGTTAAGAAATGGCAGTCCAGACTCCGCTAGCACGTAGCATGCGCCATACCTAATAACAGTCGAAAGGAAGCAGGTAGAAGCTACTCTTAGGTACTAGGTCTATGTATAATCCATTGAGGGTTCATCTAAACCAGACCATCTCACATTTCAATACGCTATTACGATATCGAGTTAATATAGTTTTGTTGAAATGATTCTTCAAGATGGCTTATCCTCAATATATGATATAAGATTAGCATCATAAGAAACGTACAACAATTAATTAACACCCATGCGCATTGAGGAAACGATCCAATAGCTCAATTGCAAGACACTATAGAGACATGTTCACCAATATTTAGAAACAATCTTGACATGGAACTATTATTGAAAAAAACATCAATGGCTACTAGTCAAATTATGTTGCAATATATATTCAATTCCACATTTGATATGTTGTGCCTAAAGGGGAAATATATCGTGGTTTCAAACGCGATATTATCATTCCCTCCTCCGTCTACAATATTGAAATATCATATGATCGTAGGCCAATAGCATGAAATGAATAACAGTCACTCATGACGGCAGAGCTTAACAACAATCTCGCAAACCGTAGCTCACGCGTGTACATTTGTATTATATTTCTAGGTTATTGTTTGAACACCAATTGTATGCGATCATAGTAGTAAACTCAGCAAATAATGTGCTATTGTGATAAGTATACATGGATAAAATCCAGAATGCAATGTCTATGGAGGTTATTACAGGCAGATTATACCTTTGAGGAGCAAGACGGCATATATTTTTCTATAATTGAACCATGAATACACAGAAGGGCATCGGGGTATTTCATGATGGTGAGACATTTAAGAACCACCAGTACAAGTTAAACGTGCGGAGTCGTGATGCAAATTATATATTGGGATACGCATATCGATTCTAAGCATTTTATGATCGGCCATTGTGGCGAAGCTTGTTATTTATTCAGTATTAATTCCATTCCATTGCTGTCAAGGCTTAACACATCATCAATTTACGGAAATGACACGTAATGTGCTTTACTTATAGTACAAACTCAGAATGAGGACGACGACTATGACGTCGTTGAGATTGCCGATAACAACGACGCCGACGACTACAGCGGCGACGAGGATGACGACCACGGTGACGACGACAACGATGCCGCCGCCACTGCGCCCGCGACGATGACAACGACGACGACCAACGATTAGTGGCCGTGTTCTGCAACTGAAGAAAGCCTCTCTGAGCTGTAATTACTTGTTTCAACCGTCTCCATTGTTTCTTGTCCGCCGCGAGTGTCCTATAGGTTCTTTCTCGTCTTTAGTCGCTCTAGATTACGTTGTTTGAGGTTTGATCGCAAAACACTTAGCACGTTGATGCTGTGACATCCTTTGCATACTTGAGACATGGCGGCACCTACGACTGAAAAGTCCAAAACTTTCTGATCAGGCTTATTTTCTGACAATTGAGGAACATGTCCGAACATAGAACATCGCTGTTGCGCTACCCTCACAGATAGCGTCTCAGTGCTACACATTTTGTAAAGTGATGCATTTGATATTAGACTGTGCGGTCATATTTGTAATGGTTCACATATGTTTGCGGTGGCATGCATCAAGTTTGTTCAAGAGTGAGTTTGGAGCTTCCAAACGGTAGTAATTGTATAGCATTATGGGAACACATATAGCATCCCATAGACGCATCTTGACTTCCATAGAGATTTTAGAGCCACCAATATACAACTTCCAAAAAGGACTGGGAGGGGATATTTCCTATTACACAGCAGGTCCCAGATGACGGAACCCAAGAGTCTGCTCTCCCACAACCTCCCAGTGCCCTGTGGGCCTGCAGTTATCATTAATGTATGTGAGTGAAATCTGTTTTGTATTACTTCACGAAGAGGTGCACAACCGTGAGCTGTTCTGTAGCTATTGGAAGTAATGTATGAAGAAGACCGTTTTCCTAGTCGACAAAGTTAATTTTAATCATGTCTATATTCCATCTCTAGTGGCATACCGATCATTGAGATTGGAGCGTGTGGCATTGTAAAGTGTTCTTGGGTAGATGATTGTGCTGCAGCGAGGTTGCAAGTGAAAAGCATAGTTGATTAACAACGCCCTTTTGCGATCCTCTTGATGTTTCCAACAAGACATTAGTGTTACACTGACGGGATATTAGTCATTTTGCATTTCCAAATGCACGTCTAGCTTTGTATCAAAATCACAATGACACTGACCTTAAACGTCTGAATGTCTGTCCAGCTCTTCCTGGTTGAGCTAACTATATATACCAATGCGTAGTTCCAATAACTTGGCCAATTCTGAAATAAAGGCCAGAAGAGGGAAGCGGCACACAACTGTTAAACTCTGAATTGCATACAAATGGTGTATTGACTTTGACTTCTGACCTCAATATAATTTACTTCATATAGATATACACGTGACCAACATAAACTCAAGTAGGGTGAACCAATCCCGGGAAATAAGACAATATGTTAAACGAAAAATGTCACTGAAAAGAGTTTTATATTAAGGTCACAGTGAAGTTGGCTGTTGACCTTAATAAGATTGTACTGCATCTGGTGGATATATGTGATCACATATCCAAGCTTAGTCACAATAGGCTGAACCAATCATTAGGTATACAAATATATGTTGAAGAAAACCAAACCCCGAACTGGAAGCAATGGAGTTCTTAACCAAGGTCACGGTAGCCTTAATCTTTAACTTGTATATCATTATGCTCAATCCGGCTGATATAGGTAATCATGTGTTTACT
Organism: Chaetoderma sp. LZ-2023a; assembly: GCA_034401795.1. NCBI lineage: Eukaryota > Metazoa > Mollusca > Caudofoveata > Chaetodermatida > Chaetodermatidae > Chaetoderma > Chaetoderma sp. LZ-2023a. The sequence continues at coordinate 59,943,650 of CM067365.1, forward strand.
CCCAATAAGGTGAATCCATGGCAAGATATAAGGCGCCACGTTGAGCTAAGCCAAAATCTTACCTGTAAAAACTACAGTTTTATACCTTGAACTTCGAATTCAGGATATCAATATCATTTTGCTCCATTACCTTGATATAAGGACGCATGGGTCCAAGGTTAGTTCCAACAGGGTGAAGCCATACCGAGGCATAAGATGATATGTTGACCTAAACACAAAACTTAACCATAAAAAGTATAGTTGTTTACCAATGTTATAGTGATCTGGAACTTTGAACTCATGACCTCAATATCGTTGTAAGTATCCAAGTGTAGTCCTAATAGGGCGAAGCTCTACAGAGATATAAGATGATATGTTGAGGTAAACACAAACTTTAAACCTAAAAAGTAGAGTTTTATACCAAAGTCACAGTAACATTGAACTGTGACCTCATAACCACAATAGCAGCATGCTACATTACCTTCATATAAGGAAGAATGTGTCCAGGTTTTTTCCCAATTGGGTGAAACCCTTCCGAGAAATGAGCTCAACCCAGAGTGGACGCCGACAAACAGATAGATGGTGTAACGGAACCCATCGATATATTGGCTAAAAATTCCAATTTTCGCCAATAACTATGCAAAAAGCGTTGATTTGTCGCACATATATTGTTTTGGGTTTGTCAATAAACGCTCATCAAGCGTAGTTCCTCATTATCGCAGCCAACTGGGTCGGATAATCTGAAAGTACAAAATGTGAAAAATTCTTCATTCCCACATTTTGTATTCGTTGAATCACACGCTATAATCCTGATATCCGGAGTAACACATTAATCCCGATCACCTAGATTCGAACGAGTGATTCGGAAGATAGGCTTATTTATCATATAAGCACGCTGACTTTTAGCCCGTTTAATACTTGATACTTGATACTTGGTGGGTTAGCTGCCTTCGCCAAAGGGCACAGCTCTCAGTTTTATTTTGAAGACTTCCACAGTAGGTGCGCATACGACAGATTCTGGTAGATTATTCAAGTCCTCAACAACTCTGGATGGAAAGATTTTTTTAGCTAGATCCGTGTTGCATCATTGTTTAAAAAGTGTGAACGAATGTCCTTGTAGGTCCCTTAGAGGTCGCTGGAAGAGCGTTGTTGCATCTGTCTCAATGACATCTGTACGTCTTCTTCTGTCCTTTAGTGTAGTTCTAGGAATTTCGTTGCAGAGTTTATAGCACAGTCGCTGCACCTTTTCTAATGGCTGTTTATCTTTGACCAGATGTGGATTCCAAACTATAGATCCATATTCTAGTGAAGGTCTAACGATGGAGTTGAATAATGTTGTGGTTATATTTGGTGATCTGTTGTTGAAGCGTCTTTTGATCATTCCCATTTTCTGCTTGGCTTTGTTTACTATGGTTGTAATATGTGGTGATGGTTTCAGAGTGTTAGAAACCAAAACGCCTAAGTCTCTCTGTTCTGGTTCCTCTTTTAAGTAATGTCCGTTGAGTGAATACAAAAAATGTATGGATGATCTGATTCTTAGGACGATACATTTTTCAGCGGTGAACCTCATTAGCCATATTTTAGACCAAGCAGCGAGTGAGTTTATGTCATTTTGGAGGGGTTCGCAGTCGCGTTCATCAATGATTACGGGGTAGAGCTTGGTGTCGTCTGCAAAGACCTTCGCCGTTGACTTTACAGAGTCTGAAAGGTCGTTAACAAATAGTAGGAAAAGTACAAGGCCAAGGATAGAAGCCTGTGGTACACAGCTTGTAATGTGTTTCCAGTCTGAATGCCCGTTTCTTAAAATGACTCGTTGACGTCTATGAGATAGGAAAGATTTGATCCATAGTAAAATGTGTCCCTTTATTCCTAGATTGTGCAGTTTATGTATGAGCCAAAAACCAATTTGACATGTATTCAATGAGTTGGGTAATACAAGAGCATCTCTTCTGAAAGCCATGCTGATGGCAAGATATTAGCTGATTATTGTTAATGTGTTGCCACAATGCGTCGAGGAGAAGTCTTTCCATTAGCGTGCAGATTTGGCTGGTTAAAGCTACAGACGGGGCCAGACCGTAGAGATAAGTTATTTGTAAGTGGTACAGCAAATTCATGAACTTCGCGAAGTACATTCACGTGGATGCCATTTGGCCCCGCTGTTTTATTTCTCGTTAGTTTACTGAGCTTGTGCTTGGCATGTTCTACTGTGATAGTCATGTTATACACGCAGCTGCTGATATACTTAGATATCGTTGGAAGAGCACATGGTTCATCTGTCTCGTGGCTGAGAACTGATATGAAGAAATCGTTAAGTAGATCTACTTTTTTACTGACATAAGTTATACGATTGCCATTTGATTCTAATGATTAAAATGTAATATTTCCCGATACGAACACACGTGCAATATTCAACGAAAGATGTGCATTGATTATATAGCACATAAGAGATCGTTTCATTGGATAGATAACTCGTAATAATCTCGCATATTCCATGACAAATCATCCAATAGCGATTTTCTACTTACTTCCTAACATTAAACATTAAATGGCTAAATCTTTTCAGGGAAATCCCTCTCCCTCTCCACCTCCCTCCGTTCCTACCTCGGCGCTATTTCCATCGCTCCCTCCCTCCCTCGCTCCCACCCTCCTTCCCCTCCTCCCTCCCTCCATCCCACCCTTGCTCACTCGCCCTCCCCTCCCTCCATCCCGCTCGTTCTCTGTGTGAGAGAGAGAGAGACACGCCAATGATGCAGTTAATTAAATATAATACGTTGTATCAATGTAGGCGTAATACGCTATGGGTTTCTAAGCTTTCAGTTCAGAATTGACGAATTTCACACTCGCCTTGCAGCATGCACGGGTCAGATGTAAGCAGGCATGTCAAATATGAATCTACTATATGATAGTTAACCCTATAACGGCTGCATTTTGCCAGGGTAATTAACACCTTTTTAGCACTGGGATGACTGGCTTGGTTATCGAGCCAGTCATTCCAGTACTACAATTTAAAAAATAGTCTTCTCTTGGCTGCAAATGGACATTTAAGAAGGAAACGTGTTAATTACCCTCACATAATATAGCCCGTATAGGGTTAACTGTTATATAGTAGATTAATATTTGACATGCCTGCTTGCAATTGTAAGCTGAATCTTCAATTCGGGAATTCTGAACTGAAAGCTTAGAAACCCATAGCGTAATACGCCCACCATGATAAAACGCATTATATTCAATTAACTGCATAATTGGCGTGCATCTCTCTCACTGAGAGAGAGAGAGGGGGGAGGGGGTGCGGCGAGCGAGAGAGGGAGGGAGCGACTGAGCGACGGAGGTGGAGAGTGGAGCGCGCGAGTTGAGGGTGAGTGTGAGGTGAGGGGAGGGTGAGGGGAATGGGAGGGAGGAGAAGGGACTGCGGATGAGGAGCGGGGGGGGGGGGGGGGTACTGCAGGCGTGGAGGTGGGCCGAGGGAGGAGAAAGAGGTTGGGAGGAGCGATGGTGGATTGGAAGGAATGGGGAGGGGGTGCGGGGACGGAAGGAGGGAGGGAGCAGGAGATGGAAGGAGGGGCGAGTGGGAGGGATGGGGAGGAAGGGGCGGGGAAGGGAGGAAGGGGAGGCGGCAAGGGGGGAGGAGGAGGGAAGGAGGGGAGGGAGGGCGAGGGAGGGGAGGGGTGGCATGGTGAGGGTAGTGAGGGATTGGGAAGGAGGGAGGGCGAGAGAGAGGGAGAGAGTGGGTCAATATGTTGGGGGCTGGGCCGTTAGATGTGGAAATGAGTCAATGAGTGAGAAGGTGAGTGGATGAGTGAATGAGTGAATGGTACTTTGCAACATGTTTTACTCATGGCATCATTTTGTCACATAAGGACTGAGTAACCGATTGAAGCACATTTGTGTGAGGGCACGTGATAAAATTAATAATGAGTACAAACTTTTGCCCACGTTATCCTAATCACTAAGTATACTAATAGTCCAGTAAAAATAGGGTTGAACCTAGAACAAATTGCAACAAAATATTTGTTCTTTTATATTGCTAATACGACAATATTGAACATTATATCCAAAAGCCGACAAAATCGGGCATCAGGAAATGGGATAATTTGGCAAAAATCCAATATGGCAGACAACACAAAATGTGTGATTTATGTCTTCTAAATAATTTGGTTTTATACACTATAAATGTACTATACGTAGATAGAAACATGATACCAAAGAATCACAATTAGCTTGATGAAAATACAGTAGTACGTACCCAAGACGACATGACCTAAATATGACGTCATAAAATTTCATGAGGGCTGGAAAGACTTTTTTTCTGGGTTTTGGGCAGATGCAATATATATGTTGACTTCCTAATTATCATTAATCTTTGATGGTGTAATGTTACAAACTTGTAGACAGGACTCTAACAATTATTCTATGTATTTGCTGAATAATTCAAAGCAGCATCAAACCACGCCTATGTCGAGGTCATCAAGTTCTTCAACATCAACTGAAGAATATTGGTAACTCTCACCTTGACAATAACCACATAAACTTGACATTCAAGTTCACACGTTCTATAGCTACACTTTTTAGTAGCACAATCCCTTTTACGCTGACACATAATAAACTTCAGAAGTATATTGTCTTAGGATTAAATGTGTTCTCTTGTAACAAGCACCGCAGTTTTCTGGCTCCAGATCATCACCTTCACCCATCCAAATTTGAACCTGATAGTAAACGCCATAAGTGTTATATGTGGCCGCATCTGATGTTGGTGGAAGGTGTTGTACTTCAACGCATGTTATACTCTTTGAAACCTTATCGCTAAACTTCATCTTGCACATAGAGTCTAACGTATCATATACCACACCTCCATACAAACAGACCAAGGCCTTTTCACAGACTTATCGATTTCCTCACGATTCTGAGCTGAACATAATACCTCTGCAAGCTTCATGAAGAATTTGTCTGTTTTCGCCTTTTTGAGAGGTGTACCTTTTCCAATTTAAAAAAAAATCGGGAGGTGGTTTCACAACCACAACTCGCATGTAGGAAGGGCAGACTATAGCACTCCTGCTCACTGAGTATTGCCATTAAGGTCTGAATGTCGCAAACTAGATTCCTAGGAGTTGATTTATCTCACTTAAAATAAGGACTTTTTGTTTCCGGTCGTAGATGGTGATAAATCAATACTAAAATAGTAGCATCTTCACCAATAACGTATGTAATTCCAGTTGTGGCATAAATGACTCCAGTCTTTGCTATACTACAAGGCAACATCCACATCTGCCTTTACCGGCTGTACTGTATTTGCCTGCAACTTTCTATGAAGCATGTTGATACAGTTTTGTGTGTTCTCCGCATTAGGCAAGAAATGTTCTTTCTTTGATTTCAATGGCAAACTGGCAGTAAGGAGGACCTTTGGTCCAACAGCCCCGTTTGAGCGTCTTTGGTGTCTTGTATCGTTACATGATTGCACATTGGAACCATTAAAAACCACTGTTGGGTTAGTAATGTGTTTCTTTACATAGGTCACATACGTGTCTGTTATCTTTTTCCAGGACACTCGGTGGGGAAAACAACCACCAGCCAACATAGTCATTCCGGGTGTTTCTAGAGGTTGTGCCATATTTTCCTTTGAAATTAGTCTTGCAAATGCATCCGTAAACTATGGCTTGTTTGGGTCTCGATGCAATCCCTTTTAGTTGAATAGAGCCGGTGGATAAGTGGACATATTTGAATAACTCATCCATACTACACTCACTGTTGTTAGCAATAACTATTATTCTGTGAAAGATGAGCTGCGAATCCACTGATACTGTCTCACCCGTTAATGGCAAACCCTTAGGTCCTAGTGTTTCCACCTGGTCTTTTCTATTAAACGTCAAATGCATTCTGCTCTTCCATGTTCAGCAGTATGACCTTCATACTTCAGACTTCAACAGATTTATGAGGATGTGCCGGCTGTGAAACTGTTCCACTTGTCGCTATGTTATAGAGTCCATTTTTTCTCAAATGGATTGTGACCTTGTAGAAATCCAAATATGTCCTCGGCATCCTAATTGCCTCTAGTTCCTCTGGCAGCCGCCATGCCCTTGTGTTGCCCCCGTGGACTGTACTGCGGTCCTGTCAGTTATGACATCACTTCATTAACCCCAGCACAAGCAGGTTGGCTAAAATCTCACGGGTGTGCTGTTTTCAGCCATGCTTCGTCAACGTGTAAAGCCACTTGTATTTTCTTTACAAAATCGTCATCAACACTTCCTCTATCAATAAGTCTCTCGACAACCATCCCAGAAACAACCAGTGTTTTTTAAAACTTACCACAGTCCATGCATTATTTTAAAATCAAAGGTATTCAATTAATTCTAGTTATTTATTTAACTGAAACCAAATTTCCAAGAAGATATGACCTTATTTGTATTAACCCAAATGACAGAATTCAGGGAATAATTCTAGAATAATTAAGCGTAATTACGTTATACATCGTAAGTATATAATATTATATTTTCGATGAACTAAATTGTTTTTGGTTTCATATTTCTATCTATTTATAATACAAGTATAGGGTGTAAAACCTATGGTTTAGAAGATACGGGGTCTCCAATTTGGTGTTGTCAGCCATATTGGATTTTTGCTAAATTATCCCTTTTCCCAGTGCCAGATTTTGTCGGATATTGGACATAAGGTTCAATGTGGTCGTATTTGTAAAAAAAAAAAAAATCTTTTAGTTGCAATATGGGCTTAGATTTACTGGACTATAACGGACTAGCAGAGCTGTAATAGACTTTGCCTTTCCAGTTTATCCATCCATCACATGGCGTCATAATCAACTACATCACATGTAGGATGATGTCATAATCATTACGTCATCTTGAGAACAGCTCTCCAAGTGTGATACCAGCGATCAAAAAGCAGAGGAAGATTACGTCATAAATGATTCGATTTAGTCCGAATTAAACATTTAATAGTTCATCAGGTTGTATGTATTGTGTGTCTTTACTATTTAATAAACATGATTTTGAATATGTTGAAACTAATGTGACTGGGCGACGTTACTGATATTGGCAGCAACAGGACCCAGTCAAAATAGTTGTAAAATATTTAAAAGTTGACGTGTATAGTTTTCGGGAAATTGATAGTCAGGGAATTGAGGGATTGATCGATCGCAACATGGGCGAGGTGTGTATGGGAGCTTAGCTAGAGATCGTCGGGGCGTAGCTAAAACCGGAAAGAGTCATTGTGCGGTCTGCCGGTTAACCCTTTCGACTAAACCTAGCTCTGGCATATTTTCTGATGGATATCAGGTCATAAACGCGTCTGCGGTTTCCTAGTGTACGCATTGATGGGGAATCAAACGTGGAATATTATTTTGAGATTGGTATACCCATGAGAGTTGTAATTGATTGCTCGCCTGTACAACAATATGGCACGTTCAAGTGGATAAACTTCAGCAATGTTATCGTAAATCGAAAACAGATAAAACGAAATTTATTATCCACGTTTCAGCCGGGGAAATTTTTATTTACGACAATCGCTTATATATAAAATATTAATTTCAGGCATAAACACGTCTTTGTTCATTACGCTTCCAAATAGTCTAGATTTAGCAAAAGGGACGCGTACATTATTAGTAAGACGTGGATAACAAACGCATATACTGATCTCAACGAATGACAATCATAAAGTACAGGGTCATACATATACAGTGGACATTGCCAGATATGGCTATGCCTCGACCATCTCTAGCTAAGATCCACCCACCCCTCGCTCATGTTGGCATCGATCGATCCCTGAACGCCTATCAATTTCCAGAAAAATATGCAGGTAAGCTGTTGAATATTTTGAAACTAGTTTAACTATGGCAGTAACAGCGCCCAATTAGATTAGTTACAAAATATCCGACAGAATGTGTATTAAATAGTAAATACATACACTTCGTACAACGTGTTGGACTATCAAGCGTTTAAGACTGACAAAATCGAGTCATTCAATTGATTATGACATCATTCTACACGTATTTAAGTAGTGATTCCCATATTCATTTGATAATGGGCTGACTATATCTGCTAACCAATGTCATATAATAACTTGACTTTAGAATCACTTTCCTAGGTCTATATTCAGTGAAGTCAGATCGATGCTTTTGTGGAAATGGTTCGTGTTTGAAAGCTCGATGCCTAAAGTATGATGCTAATGAATTGCTATTGTATCTTCATACTCGCATTCAGCCAACGCATTCATCTCGGCAACTAGCAGTATTAATATAGCGAGATTTGGCAGGCCAAGTTCCCATGTTCCTGACTTTCTATTATGCATTCTCTATCCCTTTTACACAGCACCGGCAACAGTTAATTAAATTAATGGTTCAACTGTTGTAACCTTCCCATCTCGCATTTGAATGTCGCTACAACATTTTCAACGCCAAACTAACTGTAATACATGATATCTTGGCTCTTTAGTTTATTTGAGCACTTAATCATAAAATGGTGTATTTATTTTATAAAGTGATGTGTTTAAGCGTATACGAACAATGCTATTGCGTCACACGGTACAGATGTAGAAAAGCGAGGTTCCAAGTTTAGTCTTAAATGAGAATGAATACTTGAAAACGAAATTGTTAAAATTGTACACATTTAAAGATTTAAAGGACAAATTGTGTTCATATATTTAATAAAACGAAATAAATCTTAGCATACGATGAGTTCATTAGGCTCACCTACAAATTATTAAACTATTTTAAGTTATGAAATCGAATTAGAGAAACGAGTCCCTAATTCAATTCAAATTATCATAATGTATACGGAAAGAAATCATGATATTCACGGTAAAATTTCTGAAAATAAAATTGTTTAAATTTTACACTTTTAGAGACTAAAACCGTGAGGCTATATGTAATGAAACGAAATAAATCTTAACATATGATGACTCCATTCCATATAAATGAATATAATTTATTAAGTTACGAAATTGAAATAGAGGCGCGAGCCTCTATTTGAATTTCGCAACTTAAAAAACTTTATTAATTTATATGGAAAGCAATCATCATATGCTAAGATTTATTTCGTTTCATTACATAGAGACACATACTCTAAGCCTCTAAAAGAATACAATTTTAACAATTTTATTTTCAAACATTCTGGTGTGAATATGCACATTTATGTTGTATTTCGGTTCATTTTATTATTGATGATCACTTCAATCAGCCTCTAAAGGTGTACACGTTAGAATAATTTATTTTCACGCATTCCGGTATGAATGTGCATCTTTGATAAGATCGACAAACACATAAGCAAACAATACAAAGCTAGCAGCATGCCAATAATAGTGAATAAACCTATTTTTGCAACAGCATCATACTAATAGCTATGCTCAGCCCATGCCCAGCTAATCTCCACTCACACTTTGCGCCTTTTGGGCTAGATTTATGCACTTGGAACCGGGAATAGAGGAATCCAGTTTATCGATCAAACATATGACGTCATAATCAACTACCTCACATGGGGGATGACGTCATAATCAACTACGTTGTAAATGACACGAGTCAGTCCGTCATAGAGCTTAATTGTTCGTTAGCTTGTACGAATTGTATGTCTTTACTACTTAATTTAATAGCATTCTGGTAAATATTTTGAAACTAATTTGAGTGGGCACTGGATAGTTTTCTGGAAATTGAGGTTCGGCGAATGCAGGAATCGATTAATTAAAGAAACTGGCAAAACGTGGGTGCCACTTAGCTCTAAATTGGTGGGACTGGACCACTCAATTCCAAAATCCTAAATGCAAGGTAACTATGCAAGCAAGCTGTTGGTTAATTTAAAACTAATTTTACTGGGTCTGTTGTTGCCTTGGCAACGACAGCAGGCCAGAGACGGATTATCCATTTGGCAAAATACGGTAGATAATGTGTCTATGGCCTACGAACCTTTTGAGAAACCTTGCGGGATGTGAGGTGTTGGGGGGATGCGACAGTTAGCGGGGGAGGCCCACTAAATGTGAGGATAACATGAACGAGCAAAGCTATATTTATGTAAATTGTGTTCAGAAATGCAAGAGGATCTAGATTTTTATATTCCTTGCCTTGGGGACACTTTCTACTGCATCTGTCAGTAACGCATTGTGGGTAGGGGTGGAACAGTTGACCTGGGCGATGAGGAATCCCGTTTCGCAGGCAATCAAATGACGTCATAGTGAACCACATTTATTAAATAAGAAAGACATACCATTCGTAGAGCAACGTTTAGTCCATCATCAGGCAGGCATTCACGACAAACTTAGCTATGTCATTCACGACCTAATTGATTATCACGTCATCAAATATGCCACGTAATCCATTATGACGTCATATGATTGATGTATAAACTGGAATACTTCATTATCGTCACCACACCACTTATCTCATTTAACCCTTTCATGGTGAAGTCGGCCAAAACGGGCCTCTATCGTTGTCTTAATGTATGTTTATTTGCAGGTCCAGCGAATACCATTTTTGAAAATGTACTCCTGAAATGACGGGCTCGATAACCGAACCAGTCATTGATGATGAGTGACTGTGTTCCGCAACTGACAAAGTGAAAACTTACTTGAGCTGCATGCAGTATTTCTACAATCTTCTCCACTGTTTCTTGTACACTGCGAGCATCCTGGTCTATGTTAGGTTATATCTCCTCTTCAGTGGTTCTAGATCACGTTCTTTGAAATCTGATCGCAAAACATATAGCAAGTTGGTGGTGTGGAGTCCTGTGCCTACCACTGCAAATTCCAGTGCTTTTTGTGGAGGCGCATTTTCGGGGCATTCGAAGAACATGTTCGAACCAAACCATCTCATTTGCACTACCATCGATGATAGTGTCTCTGTGTTACACAGTGTGTCTAGTGCTGAATTTGATATTAGACTGTGTACGTAATCTATTAATCAGTTCAGCTCTACATACCACATCTGAGAGAATTATTTATGATATCCAAACAAATACTTTGAGAATATAAAACTAGATAGAATGCATGTGTTTGATACCTAAAACTTCTAGGCTTGCTATTAGTAACCCTTTGAACCATGGAATACCAGAATCAATAACAATCAAACAGCTAAACAACTGAGTATTTAGAAACGAATTTCTCATATATAGCAACACCTTCCAATATAATTAGTTTAAAAGGTTCCACAAAGACTGTTTTGGGTTCAGGTGGTAGAAGAACCTAATAGTCGAATTACTTGTTTAATATTCAACGTCGTACATATATGACCGTGTTGCAAAGTAAATCATCAGGTAAATATAGAGGTATATTAAAACCATGATGATGCCTACTCTTATATCACGTGAAATTGTTTGAATTCTTCACATCTCTTGATTTCAGAGAGACGAATATGCCGTTACCGGTTCCAATAATACATGCCAGTTAGAACTTTGATGGCAGCACATTAACCGGATGAGAATGTGTATACTGTTGGATATAGTGAAAAGTCACAGCTAAATGCCAACGACTCTATTGATCCATCGCAGATTTAGATGTAACGGAAATATTGCAGGTACACGAAACCTCGATAGTCATTGGCATTATCTTGTGGCGAGCAGAATCTGAAACTGTTAACCACGACAAACGAATCAAAAGTATTAGGTTATTTATAGAAATGGCTCTCTAAAGGTACTAGTCCTGGTTCCGCTATACAATTCCGCAAAACATATATGTACCCTAAATTTTATTCTTTCAATACATTTCTGTACCAAATCGATACAAAATTATCTTGGGTAGACATCTCAACACCTGAGCCTAAATTTTTTAGACGCTATTTTCCAAGATGGCTGCCATTTTTGTCTATTTATTATATGTCTCTGGAACCAGAGCATGTATCGAGCTAATTCTGCTGCCAAAATATAGGTTTTTGGGGTCGAGAAACTGAATAAATGCATTAACTTTTTCATCAGAGCATCCCATCTCGGATTTTCAACACGGCGAACAAAAATAGTTGAAAATAACCGCAATTTCCCAAAATTGCGGCGGACATATCCGTTTGCATATTGTATGCATATGTGTAACTAGAGCATGTATCAAACTAATTCTGGCGGCAAAACATAGGATTTCAAGGTCGGAACATTCAACAAATTCATTATTCCTTTGCTTTGAGCAGTAATCATCACATTTCCTAAATGTCTATAATTAAATATGGGGAAATATGTATTAGAGGTATCCTGAGTGTAGGTAGAAGATTACTTTAAAAATATTAAAGTAATTTCACATTTCAGACAGATTTGTTTGGAGAAATCGTTGCCATATAATTTATATCCAAGACTTGGAATTTGTTCCAAAGATCGTTTTAAAGCTATTTAGTTCAGCAATAAGCCACACCATTTAGGATACGCTGGACTATAAGACAAAGCCTGGCCTAAGATATGTATAGTCATATTAATTGTTTCATTTTCATCCTAATTATAGTTACATATTATATAATATCTATAGTATCAAGGTCTTTTATTCACAGTCATTAAATGTCTGTTCTGTGGATAAGTCCTTGTTATTAAACCCAGTATGCTTTACGGGCTAAAATCACATGTAGGTCAAGTGTAATATTGACACAGTTTATCGCACTTGTAGAAAACACAACATTTTACAGATTTCCACTAAGATGTTGCAAGTTTTACACCAACACTGAGTACGCAAACTATCTGTTAACAAACTGAGACACTTAAGAGGGCGCAAACGCCCATTCACCTCAGCACAGCCATAGTCCTTGGGACTTAATGTCGTATTGTCATGTTTCAACAGTGCTAGCGATTTCTTGACAACGAGGAATACTCGGTGGGTGTGTCCTCGGCTTGAACTTGAAGTTGGTGGTAGCTGGGAGATATATTTGTTCGACATTCTGCATTCAAGGTGTCTGAGGTCGTTAACGGTATTTACTGTTATGTTACGTGACCAAACTCTTACAAGCTAATATTCGATGTTCGCAATGTCTCCTTCGGTCATGGCATCGGTCTCACCAAATTATGCTAGTAAATTATCAGGTTATGCCTTCAATCCTCAAAGTTTGGTCCCAATCTTGCTCCAAGAATCGTTACCAGTTAAAAAGTGTTACTTCACAAAAAACAGTACACAATGCATTTCCAAGCTTGCTCAATAGGTGGTTTAGTGGGATAAATTGACGTTTGGCTTCTGTCCCAAAAAGAACCAAAAATTTTACTAGCCCCTTGATTTTGAGGGAGGCTGCATATCTCAACAGGAGGGATAGTCTGTGTCATTTGACAAGATGCCAACACGCTTGGCACCATGGTCGACCGCCCAGGTCACATGTGGTGAAATGCGTCGGCCTCCTCAATCCTGCTAGTTAAATCTTGAACTTCAGTTCTCTCACCATCTAAGTACATCATTGAGGGAACATCCTCATCATCGAGGAGCATCCCGCTTACAATGAATGCGATGGTTGTCAGATCTGATTCATCAACTAATTGTCTGTAGACAAGTAGCTCCAAATTGGATTTGTTTAAGGATGATGTCCAGAATATATCTATTTGAACGGGAAGTGGTATGTCTGGATCAGTTTCAATTGATGCTACCAAAATTGGATACTCCTCAAGTCCTTTCCGATTCTTTTACAGACAACTCAAGATAGCAATTAAAGACGACGTGGATCTTTTGCACAGTGCAGACTGCCTGTGAATTTCGGAACACTATATTGACTGCTTGTTCAAAGGTCTTGAGAGTTTATAGCCTTAGCATTCGAATCTGTGAAATGAAATCAATGATTACCTAGATTTTGGATTGAGACACTGGCTCAAATCCACATTTGTCATTATTGAGGTGTTTTTCAAGTTCTGTAATTAGAGTGTGTTAGAGCAGTGGCCTAACCGACCTCCCTCTACAACGCCTGCTCCAGACCATAGCACACCACAACCAAAGAAACAGTCAAACTCCTAAGGTACCGAATCACAATGAGCAACTTCGGTGCCCGTATCCATCTCCTGGCTCAACTGCGGCTTTCACGCAACAACATTCCATGGCCACCCATCATCCACAGAAAGCAACTTACACACCAACACCAAAAATCACGGCTTCACATATGTCAGTGCCTACGTTGCCTCCCCCATCTGCAGCAAGGACATCCCCTTCTTTTTCCGCACATGACAAGCCTTCTTTCCTATGCAAAACGGCAGTAGTAGGTTGTAGCACCTCCGCTGAAACAACGTTTTTGAAAGCACCACGTCCCGCCACTAAGACACTAGATTCTCGATGTCCTCTGGTGGTATGCAGAACATCACCGCATCCAGCATCATCTTCCGCATCCACAGACAGTAGCAATTCGGGAGAAATGATTCACTCCGCCTCATGGATCCGCAAGCGCCAACATAAACGGAGGAACGCATGTCCTTGGCATCATCATTGTTTCTATGAAGCATTGCAGGAAATGGCTTGCACAGGTAGAGCTTATCCATCATCCCGTATGCACCGCCGAATACAGTAATACCACCTACATGGAAACAGCAACAACACCACCACCATTTCTACCCCCAGCTCCGTCTTCACCACAGTCTTCATACCAGCAGCAATGGCGAACTGGCCCTTTCCTCACATAGCCATCCACAGCCCTACAAGAAGCAATATGGAAACAGTCGGAATATATACAGAGCGATGCTGTTCCAACGCCATTATCGTGGACGACATCATTGGAAACTCTTCGGCAGGTACATTGCAAAGTAATATACAAATGTGCCTGTCTGTTTAGTGGCGTCTCCACCAGTGCCACCGTCGACAGCGATGCTTCTATCACAGTATGTAACCAGTGCTTATATGAGAGCATCCCACCTCATAAAAAGCCTCCCCTTAAGCCTACAAATATTTACCTACAGATGGCTACGGGAGCAGATGTACCCGTAGCCAGTGTAGTTAATTTAGTAATGCAAATTGAGGAAATGCAATTCATTCAGAGTTGTCATCGCCTCTATCTATAATGAAGCCCTACTTAGCTCTGATTTTCTCTGTGCCAGCGAAGCCATCATACACTGCAGATAACAGGATCTCGACATACACAGCCGACGAATACCTCTCGGACCAGCATAGTCATTGTACGATACGTGTGCAGTAATATTATCAAGTACTGCCACAGTTGAGCCGGGACAGGAACAGATCTTATGGGCCACTGCACGACAGTTAGGAAGCAGCACACACATCGCCATGCTGGAAACCGACCCTGATTATATGATCGCCTCACAATGCACAAGTCCCCATATAATAGTGGACACTACTAATAAAAAATACCTTTTAGAGTGTTCAATGGTACCGCAGATCCTATTACTCTGGAACCCGGAGTACGCTGCAGGTATTTAGTTAGAATCACCTGCACTTTCGGACACAACACCGCAAATGACGGATGATTTACCCGAACATTTACACGATTTGTATCTACGTGCCACCATTGGATTACTGCAATCACAAAAACAAGAAATTCAGAAATTACTACATAAGTATCGCGATAGTTTTTCTGCCGGAGACATGGATCTTGGAGAAATTCATCTCATACGACACTCCATCGATACAGGCAATAATCGTCCCATACGACAACCAGTATGACGTCTTCCCATTCACAAAGAAGCGGAAGCACACCAAGAAGTAAACGACATTTTGTGAACGGGTATTATCGAACCCTCAGCATCTCCATGGGCCAGCGCTATAGTGCTAGCAGGCAAAAAGGACGGCCGCCTTAATGATCTTAGCATTAAGGATGCTTATCCGTTACCAGATCAGGTCTTGGATCCCTTGCAAAAACATGCTGTTGGCCAGCACCATATCGCACCATCCCAAATTAAGATTGTTGGTGCACCGTGGGAGCGAGTGGCTATCGATGTGCTCGGACCCTTGAATATGATGGATGATGGAAATAAATACATCCTCGTGTTACAAGATTATTTTACGAAGTGGGTAGAAGCATTTGCTCTGCCGGACCAAGAGGCATCCACCGTAGTAGAGGTCTTGGCCAGCAATGTGTTCTGCCGCTTTGGTATGCATTATGAGTTGCACTCCGATCAAGGAAGTAATTTTGAGAGCCGGCTCATATCAGAGCTCTGCATTTTTATTCCATATCGTCAAGACAAGGACAACTCCATACCACCCATGGAGTGACGGGATGGTGGAGAGGTTCAACAGAACTCTCGCGGAGATGCTTACCAAGGAAACACACCTTGATACTATAGAGATTGGGACCTACGGCTCCCGTATGTACTCATGGCTTACCGCACTTCAGAATATTCCAGCACGGGCTACACCCCTGCTCGGTTAATGTTAGGCCGTGAATTAGTCTTACCCCTGGATCTGGCTATGCCACGAATACCAGAGGAGAAACATTCACCATCTCTTTATGTCGAACGCGTGCGGCAAAGGATAGAACAAGCCCATGAGTTAGTGAGAGAAACGCTATCCACTGCGCACCGGCGGCAAAAGACATGGCATGACCGGAGAGTGCATGGAGATCTATATGAAGCCGGAAGAATGGTTTGGAGACACAATTCACGATGGTCTGCAAACGTGCCAAGTAAACTGAGTTACCACTGGAAAGGCCCCTATGTGGTAGTAGGTAAGACGTCGGAGGTGACCTACCATATCCGTGCTTCAGATGGCCTGTCCTCAGTCATCCACTTCGATCGACTTAAACCCTGTGTCAGTGATGACCCAGCACCAGAGCTCGGACTGGGCGTTTCTCGCGACATCGGTACCCAGACAGATATTTCTATGGAAATTAGTATTCCCCCAGTTAGCACAAAGCACTGTGGTGCTAGTTCAACCCCAGTTCTACCAAGCCACAATGTGGGTGAACAAGCAGCCAATGCTGATGACGATGACGAGATACGTACTCGCCCTCACCCTCCTCAGCGCTGGTCTACTTGATCTGGGAAGTCGTATCTGAAGAATTTCGTGTTTGTTTTGTCCAAGGGACCGGATGAAAATGTAGTTACTCCGATCTCTCCCCATTCCCACCCACTTCATGCCATGCCCCCTCCGATCATAGACTTACCACAAGCGGAAGCCGAGGCTGACCCAAGCCATGCTTCTTGTGGGGTGGAACATATGGTGAATAGCATGGAGGTGAAGAGGCTGGATGGAGCATGTCTAGAACCGCATAACCCTACAACAAGGTGTACCTGACCACCTCCAGAAAACGCAGGACCAATTCCCACCCAAGCGCGGCCCAGATCCATGAGCACACCACCTCCCCAAATCCAACTGGCGTCCCTCACCCATACACTAAGTTCGGACATCACCAGCCCAGTCCATTTCACACTCCACTAGTTGTCTGTTGACCGTCAATCTTCAGATATGAGAGAGACTGCTGTAACAGAGGAGGAGGAGGTATCCCGCACAGCACCGACCAATATTATCCCCCGCGGTGGTTAGGGAAGCAGACTGTTAAGCAGACTCTCGGCTTGAACTTTCCCAGTGTCTAAAAATTACGACAGGACACCAACCGTCGTGTTATGGGAGATGACCACATCCCTCTATCCAAAGGCCACCATAGCCAATTGGCGTACCATACTCCCCCGTGAGCAGTCAGAACATCACACAACAGACAGAATGTCAGCACCTACAAGAACACACCTGCCTTCAAGACTGGATGCGTCAATTCATCATTGCACATACATCACACACTTGCTCGGTTATACTCAGCATAACGGAGACATTCAGCATCGGCAACAACAGCATCTAGCAGCACCTACCTGGCTTAATTAATTACCTGTAGAGACAAAAATATTCCCGCAACAAATTCCTCCCGCACAAATTGTGGGAGAAATAATATCTCCCGCAGACTACACCTCCCGCAAATAACAACAGACTTGGAGTTCACCAGCGTGGAAAACTGGAATGCGCCCACTTCGCTTATGTATTGGCATCATACAGCAGCCCGGACATCCCGACAACAGCATTATCATCAACCTGCAACAGCCAACAAATCTCCCGCACACACCTTCTTATCCAGTTACGGGAGAACTGATCATATGGATATCAGGAATGCACTACAGCCATCTACAGTACGCGTCATGGGAGGACGCTTGTCCAACACTCCTACCACTTCCCTTTTTCCCTGACGGCGTACAGAAACAGCTAAACTACATACTTCATCTACACATAATACCAGTTGATATTATTAAGAGAGCAGGATGCCCGCATTGTTGTCAGTCACAAGTAGGATTTTGCTACCGAAAGGTTGAATTCGACAATGGATTGATCAAAGTTACAACAGCATCCGACAGGTCATCTATGCTCTAAAGTAACTCTGTCCCACCCAAGGGCTCGGCCATTAAAGAGTGAAATACCCTCAGGGTTCGATAAAGTTGACATTCATGCCGCATCTCCCTCCCCCTTCCCGCACCTGGCGGTCATAAACACATCACCATCACCACAGCAAAAGTATCATTCCACAGAGAACCATTCACGCGTATCAGATGCAAATCACCAACATGCCAGAAACACGGACACTCAGGTTGACTCTATTCACAATCTCCGAACGACGGCATTGTAAATTGAGATAAATGTGGTACAATTGTTAGCGAGTTGTACTGTAATTTAACCATTATTAAAATGGTACTAATGTGTCTGGTCTAGGCCGGGACGGAGCTAGTTCTACCCATTGCGGAGAATGCTTGGCTAGCCCTCCCACTCGGAAAACACAGCTATCTTGACGGGATCAGTAAAGTTGATCTACCGCATGAATATATCTGTTTAAACCACGCATCAAAATTACTTGCAACTCTACTGGTAAATTTTTGAGTGAGAACACAACTGCTCTACCGTGCTACAAATCATTAGTGCACGGGCCCGTAATGTGGCATAACAAAATCTGACAGTAAAATTACAGAGAGAATTTCAAATATTCACTTCCTTGCGTTCCAGTCTATAATCAACATGGGCCGAGAACTACCTATTACAGACACCTACCAAGACGCATGTTAAAGAACTCGTGCAAATATGGGACATTATAAAGATCTTGATGTAACATATATATTTCTATCTCTCGCTTCTGCAACAGACTACACCTCAGCAACAGCATTTTGGCCATCGGCATAAACAGCATATATGTTTCCGATCAACCACGTGCTTTTTAGAGCCACGTGACATTACTGCTATTTCCAGTAAGTTTGATCTAATCAAACGCTTTAAACAAACGACTACCACAGCGTGATGGAGGAGTGGCGAGGGTGAGTCCGAGAGAATACCGCTGACGTCACCTGGCTCCCACACACCCCATCGGGCACTCCAGCCTAAAACTAAAATAGGCAAGTTTATAAGCATCCAATCTGGAGAACCGTCTCATGCTAAATAAAAGGTGAGGCTCCAGAAAGAAAAAGTAGTAACACGTTTCTATGTTGATCGAAGTCTGTTAAATGTGCGAAATTAAGACAAGTTTAACGAGCCATTCTTCCTATAATTAAAAGTACTCCCTTTACATGGGAGGAATTAATCCCATGACGTCCAGGCCGGAAAACGAGGAAACATTCACATAAGAATGATCGAATCACCTGTTAAAACTTTTAGGTGTGGTCATCCGCCGTCTGCGACGTACCAAATATTATAAAAGGAGGAAGCACGCTCTGAAACTTTGTCTTCCCGTCAAAACTCGACAACAGGGAAAAACATAGCATTGGGCTTCTTTCCTGTCACAAACCAAATTATGCTGTTCTTCTTATTATTTCATTATTATATTTGGCCTGGAAAGTTAGAAACAATGAAGAGATAGGGCATTGGGTTTTGAATAAAGTTCCCACAACCAACTACCATGCGGGAACAAGATGTCACTCCTTGAAGAGTTAGCGTTGTCAGATTCATCCGAAGAAGAATCGGTACCAGTTCCAAAACGGTTCCCGTGTAACTCGTTGTTAGCTAGCGGAGAGCCATGTACCAGAACTTTCACTAGAAAATCCGACCGCACCCTTCATGTTAATAAGGATCATCTCGTCCTGTCAGCCTTTTGTGTGACATGCCAGTATCTCTACACCGCTACTCACTACGGTGTGAGACCCGCGCTCCGTTATCATCACCATGTGTTGGAAGTGACGTTAGTTCCTGGGGAAGAGAACGAGGATCGTGTCGTTTTAGCCACCCATTTCGAATATCGGCTCCCAGTCAAAGTTCTCCTGAATGAGAAAATGGCCTGTACGAAGAACACTACTCGTAGATATCCCATTAGTCATCGTCTTCCCGCGGCAACGTACTGATAGCCAGTCATGAAATCCTGTCTGCAGCCGTGTCTGGAAGCGTTACACCGGTACCAGTCACTTCATCCACACCAGTCCTGAAGCGGAGTAAGAAGCGAAAATCTCCCGCAGAATCCAGTTCGGTAGCACCCACATCAGTTATTAGCCATCCGGCTATGGTCACTACACCCACCACCGTAGTGTCTAAACAGTGTTAGCCAGTCAACCAATTTCGGTAGTAATTACGACACCTGCGGAAATAGACATTCCAAGTTACCCGCCGTCTCCATCTCCACCCGAACTTATCATAGACGAAGGACCAGGACCGTCGCAGCCTGAGACAATCAGTGTAACTCCGACACGTGTTATTCAGCATCCGCCTCCTCACCTTTCAGACCCACCAATCAGAAAGGGAACCACGCCGGAACGTCCATACGCGGGAAAGAGACAGATCACCCACACACAGGATTTCCAGCCCATGCCTCACATCACCGCAAGTCGTCTATTAAAGTATTCTAATTTTCGGAAGATGACATCTCCTGCCGTATCCGCTCCCGCACCATGACTACAGCCTACGGTACAGCTCACCGCCATCACCATGACAGCTACAACGACCACCACGACAGCTACAACAGCTACCACGACAGCTACTATCGCCACAGCATCAGCGGCATTGGCAACCACTAGTACCGCCGCTGCTATACGGACGGATATATTAGAACCAGCGGTAACTGTGAGAGACATTATCGACGAGCATATTTCTGCCACCATCACTTCGGATGTTCCGGACAGTGCCAATAATAGTGAAAGCATCTCAGCAATGACAGTGCATCCACCGTGACCCACCACCTTTAGTCGTGGGACCCAGACTCAATGGGAAATTTCGAGGCAGAGGTGTGATCATATGTAATTCAGCAGAAATATCAATAGGCGATTTGTAGAAATGTATTAATTATTACTTTATTTTTAAAATCGTTTTCTTCTTATTATATATGTTAGATCAAAAGCATGACTATGGTTATCCGCCACAGCCGCGCACTTCAGTGCCCGGTTGTGTCTCACACGAAATGAGCACTGTGGACTCCTACGTTGTAAGAACGGTGTGTGCGATGTAAAAGATACAACATCCTGCAGTGCAATAACGTCACAATCCCGTCATGCAGTCTCAGCTACGCTGGCGCTGGCTGATAAACCAATGTTTAAGTTTTTATTATTATATATTATAATTTTCTTATTATTTCTCTTCCTGTCTCAGACGTCAGGACGGATATGGGGCCAGCGAGAGCTGCCCATTGCGGACCAGCAATAACGGGCCGCAAATAGATATTTTATATAATGATAATACTAAGTGATACATGTGGCATACCCCTTTATTTACCCGGGGTGCGCAAGTAATTCGGTGTGATTTAATAAATAAATACCTCGTTGGGGTATGTTACATGGTCTATATATATACCTTGTCTTTTTCTTATAATATTTTCATATATATTTACAAACTTAAATTGTGGTACGTTGGAGCTTGGGTGTACTTCGTGGAGATCATGATTATCTGCACTCAGAGAGAACACCCATGCGAGCTAATGTTTAGAATCATCTACTAAATAAAGTTATAGCACGCACCGTAATATTAGTAATAAAACAAAACAAAAAAAGGAAAGGCCTGAAAAAATAATTCCAGGTCAAAATTGAAAACGAAACGTATGCCTCCCCCTCCTCTTGGCACCCCTATGTGCTCTGTCTCTTGAATACGCGTCTAATGCTTCACTACTCCTCTTCGGCCACGTGCCTACCCGGGAAGTGTATAATTCCAGCCTGGCATATGTCCGTGCGTCGATCCACCATGTGCGATCATTTGCCACGGATGTGAAACTAGGAGGGGGGGGGGGTGGTGTAGTTCGGATCGACCAGTCAGATACCGGCTGTACCAGCTGAGCCGCCTGTCCTGGATTTGTTTCGTGAAACACGCCCCTCTGGGTAGAGCCATAAGCATATATAGGCCTATGGGAGAGATAGCGTGACGAAAAATGACTAAGTTCGTTAAAGCGCATGATGCGCATGTGCTCGTCGAGACGCTGTTTGTATGGAGCGCGTAGTTACGACCCAGATAGGATTGCACTTTTAGTGTACTGAGATGGTACCTTGTAATCCTTATTGATTGTCTCTTCCCGATAAATCTGGCATTAATCAAGGCCGGAATTCAACGGGCTTTTCAGATCTGTAAACCATTTCAAAATCGGTTGAGAAATGGCTGAGTTATCCAGGGAAAACTCTTCATGATTATCTTCAAAATGTTGCCATGACGTCATAACCACATGGACGCAAAACTTCTAGAATGTTCTAGAACGTTCGACTGTACCATTATTAGCTACACGCTGATTGGCTGTTGCGCGAACGATGATTGGATGGAGCCTGCACCTGTGATGTCACGAGGAGTATAAAAGGAGAAGTGATCCAGTGATCGAGAGTATCCTCAGCCAGTGGCTGAACAGATTGGATCTGTACCAGCTACTACAAGCGCGACAGATAATATGTGTCTTCCTTCGCTATGTGTCAGGTTTTTATCCTGTAGCGTGCAGTTCTCTAACCCACCTCACTAAAACAATTGTGTAACTCCAAATTCATGGGAGTAATTTGGAACTACTGATAATTGTTCACGAATATTACCATCTACATTCGGAACACAAATTTGTGGTGAGGCCTTTACGGCCTGAATATGTGAGTCTACAGATGTAGAGGCAGGATGTTCTTTGATGGATGAATCACCGGATCTGACGGCCATGCCTAAAAGTGGTATTTCAATCGCCACTGCATTACTCGTGTAGGTTCTTTCTACCTTCGACCGCAGCAAGTAAACTCTGCCCGGTGCGTCTTCAGAGCTGGCTGACGTACCCAGCACCGTGAAGTTTTGTTTTGTATTTTCATTTGCCTCTGAGAACCCCCGCCTGTGATCGGGTTGTTTACACCTTCCATTCATGCCATCGGGATATGGGAACTTACTTCACCACATAGTACTATCGTATCTTTAGTTATAGTTTCTGTCTTTGTTGATAATTATTCTCATTTTCTTCAATGTGTTGCTAACTGCACTGTAATAGGTTCGTTAACCTGTACTGATATATATATATTTTAAACATTTGACACCATATTGATTCTTCTGGTTAGATTATGTATATATATATTACCAGTGGCCATTCGTTCATATGTTTTGTTTATTTATAGAACATATAGAACCGCAGTGCACGTAGGAAACACTATACAGCAACACATATATATGCAACACTTTCTCCCGCAACCATCAATCTTTCGTTGAGGTCACTGTCCGTGCTATAACTCTCTTTAGCCTGGCATGCTACTGACTAAACCTTTTCTATTCAGCTCAATAGGATAGGTCCAAAATGGTTAGAGACACCTTCTTCATTACATACTGTGTAATATATTCTTCTCTTCCGGTAGTGCGATAATCTAGCCCCACACTCCGGTAAGACTCATAACTCCAAGAGTTTGCCTCTCGTCATGCTCCACACAGCCTTGTGGCTTCTTACGTGTTTGGATGTCCCCATCCGCACCATGGGCTGATCCGACTCTGGGAAACTGCGAACACATGTATTAATTATTATTTTATTTACTGACAATCCTCCCGCAACGCAGTGCAAAACTGGCAACTTGTATATAAACCTAATGACAGGTAAAACGGTTAGTTCCATAGGACCCCGTGACGGGCGAGATACGTATTCCCAGCGAATTCTGTTAAAATGTCTGGGCATGATATTTAGATCTGACACACCCTTGCGGGAAGGACATTTACAGTGGGTATTCGTCTCTCTTACCCCCACCATAACGATAAGAGAAATGGTCTAATAATGCTTGATGAAATGTAACCCATGTCTTGTAATGTTTTATGTGGTTACGAAGCGGAATGTCCAGATTCTTAGTCAGTTCGGAGATCCTACTAAGTAACATGCATGAGCGCTGTCTACAGCATGGATGTCTTAGGGCATCTGTTCTCCGTGACAGCCGTGTCTAATAGCTAGGTAGATATCAGCCAGTTACGGCCTAAAATAAATTGTTCTGAAAATAACTAAAACTAATTAAGCAAAGCAGAAGGCCCGCAGAAATAAAGCGGCAACTACAAATTTAGCATATTAGGAATCACATAAGACGGTGATGAGGGAATCCATTGGGAATCACCCGTCCCGTCTTCACGTAAACCAGTACGCACCCCTAAAGTCATAATCTCACTAGGTATGGTCTTTTCTTTCCAAAGCATTTTTGTTTGAAATATTAGAGTGGGCCCATCTTTGCCTACTATTCTTCTCCTGCTTTAAGATATGGCGACACCTTCCCGAGACGGAGGCCCGCGCGAGGCACTTGCATCTCGCAAGGATTCATCGACGATGGTCCACGCTAGGATAATACTCCTCACCCAAAACATGCACTAGTAGTGTCTGCATGAGGCGCATCACTTTTTCGCCTGAGATAACCTTCTTCCTTTCAGCTTAGAGGTATAATAACTTATATTAAGTTAAATAGCTATGTCTCATGCACGGGAGCCTCCCTAACGGGGATACCTCTGCGGACCTACGAATCTGTGTGTTACCTCCGGGAGCCCCATGTTTAAAGGTTCATCTACCTGCCTCAATGTCTCGTATTTCCGTATGCTCTTACTTGAGTTTTATCTAGCATATTTAAAATTGTTTAGGAAAACCCATTGTATAGACTTATGTTTTTAGCCCACCAAATCAAATCTTGTAAGTCCATAGATCACGAAATTGCTACGGACAGGCATACTGGTGACACAAACTCGTGGGATGAGAAAAGTTGAGTTTAATGTTTGTGACGATGGTCGCACGGTCCCAGCAGAACGATTGAGTTCCACCGGCCTTAGCAGCCGGTTTTTGTTTCCCTCAGGGCAGTCTCGTACAAGGTCTGTCACCCCGAGATGTATATAGAAAAGGTTAGTCGGTAGCATGCAAGGCTAAACCTTAGTGAAAAAGTGTTGGTGGCGGGAGAAAGTGATGCATATATAAGTGCTGCGGTATAGTGTTTCCTACATGCACTACAGTCCTATATTCTCTATAAATGAGCAAAACATATGAACGGATGGCCCCTGGCCATATATATATACATAATCTAACCAGAACAACAATACGGAGTCAAATGATTAAGATATATATGTTAGTAAATTTTAACGAACCTACTATAGTGCGACTAGAAGCATATTGAGGAAAATGATAATAATTATCTACAGATACAGAAATTATAACTATCGGTACTAAGACCGTTACAGTTCCTTTTAGTCATCAGGACCGTTTTTGCAGATACAATATAATTAACAAAACCTATATAGAGAAATAATTAAAGTGTAAAGTATAGTTACTTGAATACTTGGTAGTCATTCCTAAGTTAGGCTACCACGTTACTGAAATTGAAACGTAGATCCATAGTCGACATGAGATGATGCGCTCTCCGGAAGCTGGAAAGTTCCCGCAGGCTGGTTCCCGCAATTTGGGTCCCATAAGCTGTTGTCCGCAAACAAGATTCCCGCAAGAACACTCATGGCAGGTAGAGGACATCGCTCAGCACTGTAAGCCTAATAGAATGTCTAACGAGCAGTCAGTAAAAGATACGATAGTACTATGTGGCGAAGAAAGTTCCCATACACCGATGGCAAGCAGGGGTTGTCAGAGGCAAATGAAGATACAAAACAAAGCTTCACGGTGCTGGGTACGTCAACCAGCTCTGAAGATTCACCAGGCAGAGTTTACTTGCTGTGGTCGAAAGTCGAAGGAACCGACACAATGTGTGCGGCGGCGATTGAAATACCACTTTTAGGCGTGGCCGGCAGATCCGGCGAGTCATCCATCAAAGAACATCCTGCCTCTACATCTGTAGACTCACATATTCAGGCCGTAGAGGCCTCACAATTATCAGAAGTTCCAAATTACTCCAGTAAATGGGGAGTTAGAAAATTGTTTTAGTGTGGTGGGTTGGAGAACTGCACACTAGGGGATAAAAACCTGATGCATAGCGAAGGAAGATACATAATGTCTGTCGCGCTTGTAGTAGCTGGTACAGATCCAATCTGTTTGGCCATTGGCCGAGGATACTCTCGATCACTGGATCACTTCTCCTTTTATACCACTCGTGACGGCAGAGGCACAGGCTCTATCAAATCATCGTTCGAGCAACAGCTAATCAGCGCACATCTAATAATAGCGCAGTCGAACGTTCTAGAACATTCTAGAAGTTTTGCGTCCACTTGGTTATGACGTCATGGCAATATTTTGAAGATAATCATGAAGAGTATTTTCCTGAATAACTCAGCCATTTCTCAACCGATTTTGAAATGGTTTACAGATTTAGAAAGCCCGTCGAAATCTGGTCTTGATTTATTGCCAGATTTAACGGGAGCAGGAAATCCATAAGAATTACAGGGTACCATCTCGGTACACTAAAGGCGCCATCCTATCTATGTCGTAACTACGTGCTCCATATAAACAGCGTCCTGGCACGCGCATGCGCATTATGCACTTTAACGAACTTAGTCGTTTTTCAACACGCTATCTCTCCCATAGGCCTATATACGCTTATAGCCCTACCCAGAGGGGCATGTTCAGGAAACGAATCCAGGACAGGCGGGGTGTACCCAGCTTAGCTGGTATGGCTGGTATCCAACCGGTCGATCAGAACTACAAAACCCCCTCCTAGTTTGACATCCGTGGCAAACGATCGCACATTGTGGATCCATGCATGGATATACACTAGGTTGGAATTATAGACTTCCCAGGTAAGCACATGGCCGGAGAGGAGTAGTGACACATTAGACGCGTATTCAAGAGACTGAGCACATAGGGGTGCCAAGAGGAGGGGGAGGCATACTTTTAGTTTTCAATTTTGACCTGGAATTATTTTTCCAGGCCTTTCTTCTTTTCTTTGTTTTATTACTAATATTACAGTGAATGCTATAACTTTATTTAGTAGATGTTTCCAAACAGTAGCTCGCATGGGTGTTCTCTTTGAGCGCGGATAATAATGATCTCTGCAACGAACACCCAAGCTCCAACGCACCACAATTTAAGTTTGTAAATATATATAAAAATATAATAAGAAAAAGACAAGGTATATATAGATAGACAATGTAACATACCATTACGAGGTATTTATTTATTAATCACACCGAATTACTTGCGCACCCCGGGTAAATAAAGGGGTACGCAACACGTATCACTTAGTATTATCATTATAAATATCTATTTGCGGCCTGTATTGCGGGTCCGAAATGGTCAGCTCTCACTGGCCTACATCCGTCCTGACATCTAAGACAGGAAGAACAATAATAAGAAAAATTAGATATTTAATAATAATAACTTAAAAACTCGTTTATCAGGCAGCCTCAGCGTAGCTGAGACTGCATGGCGGGATTGTGATGTTATTGCACTGCGGGAGATTGTATTCTTTTCACATCGCACATGACGTTCTTACAACCTCGGAATCCGCAGTGCTCATTTCGTGCGAGACATAACTGGGCACTGAAGTGTGCAGTTGTGTTGGATAACCATAGTCATCCTAAGGACGGGATTCAAGTGATCTAACAGATATAATAAGATGAAAATTATTTTTAAAATAAAGTAATAATTAAGACATTTCCAGGAATCGCCTATTGATATTTCTGCTGAATTACATATGATCACACCGCAGCAGCGAAATTTCCCCATTGAGTCTACGTCCTGCGACTGATGGTGGTGGTTCACGGTGGATGCTCTGTCATTGCTGAAATGCTTTCATTATTATCATTATTGGCACTGAAATATCCGAAGTGATGGTGGCGGATATATGCTCGTCCATTATGTCTCTCACAGTTACCGCTGGTTCCAATATATCCGTCCGTACAGCAGCGACGGTACTAGTGGTTGCCAATGTTGCTGATGCGGTGGTGTTGGTCACTGTCGTGGTGGCGGTTGTCGTCATGGTGGTGGTCGCTGCTGCTGGTGTGGTGATGGCCGCGAGCTGTACCATAGGCAGAAGTCGTAATGCGGGAGCGGATACGGAGGGAGACTACATCTTCCGAAACTTAGCATACTTTAGTAGATGACTCGCGGTGATGTTTGGCACAGCATGGATATCCTGTGTGTGCGCGATCTGTCTCTTCCCCGCGTATGGACCTTCCAGCGTGGTTCCCTTTCTGATTGCAGGGTCAGAAAGGTGAGGAGTCGGATGCTGAATAACATGGGTCGGACTTACGCTAATTGTCACAGGCTGCGACGGTCCCGGTCGTTCGTCTATGGTAAGTTCGGGTGGAGATGGAGACTGCGGGTAACTTGGAATGCCTATTTCCGCAGGTGTCATAATTACCACTGAAATCGGTTGACTGGCTGACACTGTCTGAGATACTACAGTGGTGGCCATGCTGACTGTAGCTGGATGGCTACTAACTGATGCGGGTGCTACCGAACTGGATTCTCCGGGAGATTTTCGCTTCCCACTCTGCTACAGAACTGGTGTGGATGAAGTGATTGGTATCGGCGTAACACTTCCAGACGTGGCTGCAGGCAGGATTTCACGTCTGGCTGTTGGTACGTTGCTTACTGTAGCCGCGGGAAGATGATGGCTAATGGGATATCTACGAGTAGTGTTCTTAGTGTGGGCCATTTTCTCGGTTGGGAGTACTTTAACCGGGAGCCTAAATTCGAATCGGGTGCGCAAAATGGCACGATCCTCGTTCTCTTCCCCAGGAACTAACGTCACTTCCAACACTCGGTGACGATAACGGAGCATATGTGTCTCTCCGCAGCGAGTAGCGGTGTGGAGATACTGGCACGTCACACAAACGGCTGGCTGGAAAAGATGATCCTTATTAATATGAACAGTGCGGTCAGATTTTCTAGTGAAAGTTCTGGTACATGTCGCTCCGCTAACTAACAACGAGTTACACGGGAACCGTTTACGAACTGGTGCCGATTCTTCTTCAGAGGAATCCGACAATGCTAAATCTTCAAGGAGTGACATCTTGTTCCCACATGGTAGTTTGTTGCGGGAACTTTATTCAAAACCTACTGCCCTATCTCTTCATGGTTTATGACTTTCCAGGCCAAATATAATAACGAAATAATAAGAAGAAAATACGGGAGAATCTAGTTTGCGACACGAAAGAAGCCTAATGCTATGTTCTTCCCTGGTGTCGAGTTTTGACAGGAAGACAAAGTTTCAGAGCGCGCTTCCTCATTTTATACTATTTGGTGACGTCACAGGCGGCGGATGACCACACCTAAAAGTTTTAACAGGTGATTCGGTCATCCTTATAGGAATGTTTCCTGGTTTTCTGGCCTGGACGTCATAGGATTAATTCCTCCCATATAAAGGGAGTACTTTTAATTATAGGAAGAATGGCGCATTAAACTTGTCTTTATTTCGCACATTTAACAGCTTCCGATCAACATAAAAACGTGGTACTACTTTTTCTTTGCGGAGCCTCACCTTTTAATTAGCATGAGGCGGTTTTCCAGGTTGGATGCTTATAAACTTGCCTATTTGAATTTTAGGCTGGAGTGCCCGATGGGGTGTGTGGAAGCCAGGTGATGTCAGCGGTAATCCCACGCTGTGGTAGTCGCATCTTTTTGCAGTGCTTTTGTTTAAAGCGTTTGATCCAACTTACTGGAAATAGCAGTAAATGTCACATGGCTCTAAAAAGCATGTGGTTGATCGGAAACGTACATGCTGTTTATGACGACAGTAAAAATATGCTGTTGCTGAGGTGCAGTCTGTTGCAGAAGTGAGAGATAGAAATATATATGTTACATGAAGATCTTTATAATGTCCCGTGTTTGCGCGAGTTCTTTAACATGCGTCTTGGTA
Organism: Chaetoderma sp. LZ-2023a; assembly: GCA_034401795.1. Lineage (NCBI taxonomy): Eukaryota > Metazoa > Mollusca > Caudofoveata > Chaetodermatida > Chaetodermatidae > Chaetoderma > Chaetoderma sp. LZ-2023a. The sequence goes on from CM067365.1 coordinate 59,973,631, forward strand.
GGTGTCTGTAATAGGTAGTTCTCAGCCTGTGTCGAATATAGACAGGAACACACGGAAGAGAATTTTTGAAATTCTCTCTGTAATTTTACTGTCAGATTTTTTATGCCGCTTTACCAGACCGTGCGCTAATGATTTGTAGCACGGTAGAGCAGTTGTGCTCTTAATCAAGAATTTAACAGTAAAGTTGTAAGTAATTTCGATATGTGGTTTAAACAGATCTATCTATTCATGCAGTAGATCAACGTTACTGATCCTGTCAAGATAGCTGTGTTTTCCGAGCGGGAGGGCTGGTCAAGCATTCTCCTCAATGGGTAGAACTAGCTCCTGCCCGGGCCTAGATATTAGCACCATTTTAATAATGGTTAAATTACAGTACAACTCGCAAAAATGTGTGACATAATTTATTACAATTTACAATGCCGTCATTCGGAGATTGTGAATACAGTCAACCTGAGTGTCGGTGTTTCTGTCATGTTGGTGATTTGAATTTGTTATGCATGACTGGTTCTCTGTGGATGGTACTTGCGCCATGGTGAAGGTGACGTGTTTCTGGCCGCCAGGTGCGGGGAGGTGGGAGGGAGAGGCGGCGTGAATGTCAACTTTATCGAACCCTGTGGGTATTTCACTCTGTAATGGCCGAGCCCGTGGGTGGGACGAGTTACTTTTGGAGTGAAGATGACCTGTTGGATGCTGTCGTAGCTTTGATCAATCCATTGTCGAATTCAACTTCTCGGTAGCAAAATCCTGCTCGTGACTGACGACAATGCGGCCATCTTGCGTTCTTAATAATATTGACTGTTATTACGTGTAGATGAAGTATGTAGTTTAGCTGTTCACGTACGACGTCGGGAAAAAGGAGGAACATTGGACAAACGTCCTCCCATGACGCATACTGTAGATGGCTGTCGTGTATTCCTGTTATCCATATGATCAGTTCTCCCGTAACTGGATAAGAAGGTGTGTGCGGGAGTTTTGTTGGTCGCGGTCTGTTGATGATAATGCTGTTGTTGGGATGTCCGGGCTGCTGTCTGATGCCAATGTTATAAGCGAAGTGGCGCATCCAAGTTTTCCATGCCGGTGAGCACCAAGTCTGTTGTTATTTGCAGGAGGTGTAGTTTGGGAGGTATTACTTCTCCCGCAATTTGTGTGGGACGGATTTGTTGTGGGAATATATTTATGTCTCCACCGGTAATTAATTAAGACCGGAGGGGCTGCTAAATACTGTTGTTGCTGATGTTGAATGTCTCCGTTATGCTGAGTATAACTGTGCAAGTCTGTGATGTAGGCGCAATGATGAATTGACGCATCCAGTTTTGAAGGCTGGTGTGTTCTTGTAGGTGTTGACGTTCTGTCTGTTGTGTGATGTTCTGACTGCTCATGGGGGAGCATGTTAGGCCTATTGGATGGGGCGGCCTTTGGATAGCGGGATGTGGTCATCTCCCATTACACGACGGTTTGTGTTCTGTCGTAGTTTTTAGACACAGGGAAAATTTGAGCTGATAGTCTGCTGAACAGCCTGCTTCCCTGACCGCCGCAGGAGGTAATGTTGGTCGGTGCTGTGCGGGATGCCACCTCCTCTGTTGCAGCAGCCTCTCTCATATCTGAAGATTGACGGTCAACAGACGACGAGTGGAGTGTGAAATGGACTGGGCTGGTGATTTCCGAACTTGGTGTGTAGATAAGGGACGCCAGTTGGATTTGGGGATTGCAATTTGTGTGGGACGGATTTGTTGTGGGAATATATTTATGTCTCCACCGGTAATTAATTAAGACCGGAGGGGCTGCTAAATACTGTTGTTGCTGATGTTGAATGTCTCCGTTATGCTGAGTATAACTGTGCAAGTCTGTGATGTAGGCGCAATGATGAATTGACGCATCCAGTTTTGAAGGCTGGTGTGTTCTTGTAGGTGTTGACGTTCTGTCTGTTGTGTGATGTTCTGACTGCTCATGGGGGAGCATGTTAGGCCTATTGGATGGGGCGGCCTTTGGATAGCGGGATGTGGTCATCTCCCATTACACGACGGTTTGTGTTCTGTCGTAGTTTTTAGACACAGGGAAAATTTGAGCCAAGAGTCTGCTGAACAGCCTGCTTCCCTGCCCGCCGCAGGAGGTAATGTTGGTCGGTGCTGTGCGGGATGCCACCTCCTCTGTTGCAGCAGCCTCTCTCATATCTGAAGATTGACGGTCAACAGACGACGAGTGGAGTGTGAAATGGACTGGGCTGGTGATTTCCGAACTTGGTGTGTAGATAAGGGACGCCAGTTGGATTTGGGGATTGCAATTTGTGTGGGACCGATTTGTTGTGGGAATATATTTATGTCTCCACCGGTAATTAATTAAGACCGGAGGGGCTGCTAAATACTGTTGTTGCTGATGTTGAATGTCTCCATTATGCTGAGTATAACTGAGCAAGTCCGTGATGTAGGCGCAATGATGAATTGACGCATCCAGTCTTGAAGGCTGGTGTGTTCTTGTAGGTGTTGACGTTCTGTCTGTTGTGTGATGTTCTGACTGCTCATGGGGGAACATGTTAGGCCGATTGGATGGGGCGGCCTTTGGATAGGGGGATGTGGTCAGCTCCCATTACACGACGGTTTGTGTTCTGTCGTAGTTTTTAGACAGGGGGAAAATTTGAGCAGAGAGTCTGCTGAACAGCCTGCTTCCCTGCCCACCGCAGGAGGTAATGTTGGTCGGTGCGGTGCGGGATGCCACCTCCTCTGTTGCAGCAGCCGCTCTCATATCTGAAGATTGATGGTCAACAGACGACGAGTGGAGTGTGAAATGGACTGGGCTGGTGTTTTCCGAACTTGGTGTGTAGATAAGGGACGCCAGTTGGATTTGGGGAGTTGGTGCGGCAATGGATATGGGTGTCACTTGGGAGAGAGTTGGTCTGGCGTTTTCGGGAGGTGGTCGGGTACACCTTGTTGTACGGTTCTGCGGTTCTAGACACGCCAAGGCTTCATCCAGCCTCTTCACTTCCATGCTATTCACGACATGTTCCATCACACAGGAAGCATGGCTTGGGTCAGCCTCAGCTTCCGCTTGTGGTAACTCTATGATGGCGTGCATAGCATGAAGTTGGTGGAAACGGGAAGAGATCCGAGGAACAACTTTTCCATCCGGGCCCTTGGACAAAACAAACACAAAATTCTTCAGATACGACTTCCCATATAGATTGGACCTATGCTGAGGAGGGAGAGGACGAGTACGTATCTCATCATCGTCGTCATCGTTAGCTGCCTGTTCATCCATGTTCTGGCTTGGTAGAACTTGGGCTGAACTAGCACCGCAGTGCTCTGCACTAACTCTGGGAATACTAATTTCCGTAGAAATCTCTGTCTGGGTACCGGTATCACGAGAAACGCCCAGTCCGAGATCTGGTGCTGGGTCATCACTGACACAAGGTTTAAGTCGATTGAAGTGGATGACTGCGGTCAGGCCATTAGAAGCACGGATACGGTAGGTCACGTCCGACGTCTTACCTACTACCACATAGGGGCCTTTCCACTGGTAACTCAGTTTACTTGGCACGGTTGCAGACCATCGTGAATCGTATACCCAAATCATTCTTCCTGCTTCATATGGATCTCCATGCACTCTCCGTTCATGCTATGTCTTTTGCCGCCAGCGTGAAGTGGATAGTGTTTCTCTCACTAACTCATGGGCTTGTTCCATCCTTTGCCGCCAGAGTTCGACATAGAGAGATGGTGAATTTTTCTCTCCTGGTATTCGTGGCATGGCCAGATCCAGTGGTAAGGCTAACTCACGGCCTAACATTAACCGAGCAGGGGTGTAGCCCGTGCTGGAATATACTTGAGTGCGGTAACCCATGAGTACATATGGGAGCCGTAGGTTCCAATCTCTACAATCAAGGCGTGTTTCCTTGGTAAGCATCTCCGTAAAAGTTGTGTTGAATCTCTCTACCATCCTGTCACTCCGGCGGTGGTATGGAGTTGTCCTTGTTTTGACGATATGGAATAATTTGCCGAGTTCTAATATGAGTCGGCTCTCAAAATTACTTCCTTGATCGGAGTGCAACTCATAAGGCATACCAAAGCGGCAGAACACATTGCTAGCCAAGACCTCCACTACGGTGGATGCCTTTGGTCCGGCAGAGCAAATGCTTCAACCCACTTCGTACAACAATCTTGTAACACGAGGATGTATTTATTTCCATAATTCGTTGTATTCAAGGGTCTGAGCACGTCGATAGACACTCGCTCCCACGGTGCACCAACAACCTTAATATGTGATGGTGTGATATGGTGTTGGCCAACAGCGCGTTTTTGGCATGGGATACATTTGGAAACCCATGCCTTGACACTATCATGAATCCCGACCCAGTGGAATCTCAGTTTGATACGGGCAACAGTCCTCTCCATGGCCAGATGTCCAGCGTTATCATGTAGTTGTTTTAATATAAGTTTTCGATAACTTTCCGGTACTACCAAACGGACATTACTGTACAGGAAGTCATTTATTAATTGACATTCTTCGAACCGTTGGTAATAATATTTAGCCATTGTGGATAGAGGTGTCCCGATTCCTTAGGAGGACGTACCCCCTTCTGAATCCATGCATATATATTCCGTGTCTGCATGTCTGTTGTTTGGTGGTGTGCAATTTTCTCTGGATTCCACTCTGCGCACCGCAATTCGGTGAACGACGGAGATGGCTGTGTTGACTGTGTCACGGCAGCGGTCTCTTCGTGTTCAGCTTCGGAGCCGATTCTGCTAAGGGCGTCGGCATTACCATGGGACGGTGAACAAGGTTAAAGTTATAGGCCTGCAGGGATTCTTGCCATCTCGCTACCTGGGCCTCCAGATTTTTTAAGTTCCTGAGCCATCATAGTGAGGCATGGTCTGTACGGAGTGTAAAAGGGCGCCTGTACAGAAAGTGCTTGTAATACTTGACAAAATGGACCACCGTCAATAGTTCTCGCTTGGTGGTTGTGTGTCTTCTCTCCATTTTATTCAGAGGACACGAACTGTAACCCAACACCTGCTCTGTTCCGTCTTCGGTGACCTGTGATAGAACCACGCCAATAGCGAACGCTGATGCATCAGTGTCTAAGATGAAATCGCCGTTTAGATTAGGGTGAGCTAGAATCGGGGCAGTCGTCAAGAGTTCCTTCAGCGCCCTGAAGGAGCCTTCACACTGACTCATCCACTCAAATGGTCGATCTTTCTCGGTGATCTTGTAGAGGGGTGAAGCAATCTCGCTGAAATGTCGGATATAATGGCGATAGTACTGGCATAGGCCAAGGGAACTACGTGTCTCCGTAACTGAAGAGGGCTGAGGCCACTCTGCCACTGCCTTAGTTTTCTATGGCTGTGTAGCCACTCCATCACCGGATATGACGTGTCCCAGGAACTCGACGCTCTGTCTAAAGAGATGACATTTCTTTGGTTTGAGTTTCAAATTGGCTGTGCAGAACCTTAAAAGCATGGTGTCCAAATTTGTCAAAGTTTGCTCAAATGTAGATCCAAAAACCATTACGTAATCGATCCAACAGAGACAGATTTCCCATTGCAGGGTAGTCAATATCTGCTCAATGAGTCGTTCAAAAGTTCCGGGAGCGTTGCACAACCCGTTCCAGCATGGCGATGTGTGTGTTGCTTCCTAACTCTGGTGCGGTGGCCCATAAGATTCTGTTCCTGTCCCGGCTCAACTGTGGCGGTACTTGATAATATTACCGCACACGTATCGTACAATGATGATGCTGGTCCGAGAGGGATTCGTCAGCCGTCTATGTTTAGTTCCTATTGTCTGCAGTGTATGATGACTTCGCTGGCACTGAGGAAATCAGACCCAAGTAGGGCATCGTTATGAATAGAGGCGATGACAACTCTCTGAATGAATTGCATTTCCTCTATTTGGATTACTAAATTAACTACACTGGCTACGGGTACATCCGCTCCCGTAGCCGTCTGTAGGTAAATATTTGTAGGCTTAAGGGGAGGCTTTTCATGAGGTGGGATGCTCTCATATAAGCGCTGGTTAAATACTGTGATAGAAGCACCGGTGTCGCCGGTGGCACTGGTAGAAACGCCACTCAACAGACAGGCACATTTGTATATTACCTTGCGATGTACCTGCGGAAGAGTTTCCAATGATGCCATCTGTGATAATGGCATTGGAGCAGCATCACTCTGTATATATTCCGACTGTTTCCGTATTGCTTCTTGTAAGGTTGTAGATGTCTGAGTGAGGTAAAGACCAGTTCGTCGTCGCCGCTGGTGTGTAGACGTGGTGAAGACGGAGCTGGGGGTAGCAATGGTGGTGGTGCTGTTGCTGTTTCGGTGTAGGCGGTATTAGTGTAGATGGCGGCACGTAAAGGGATGATGGATAAGCTCTACCTGTGCAAGTCATTTCCTACAATGCTTCATAGGATGCTTTGGTGAAGCGCAGAAGAAAGAATGACGTTGGTAAGGCCTTGCGTTTCTCCGTCTCTGTGGGCACTTACGAATCCATGAGGCGGACTGAATTGTCTCTTCTGAATCGCTGCTGTCTGTGGATGCAGAAGATGTTGCTGGTTGGGGTAGTGTTCTGCATACCACCAGAGGGCACCGTGAATCCAGTGTCTTGGTGGCGGGACGTGGTGCTTTCAAAAACGTTGTCTCAGCGGAGGTACTACAACCTACTACTGCCGTTTTACTACTGCCTACATAGGAATGAATGTTTGTTGTGTGCGGAAAAAGAAGGGGATGTCCTTGCTGCGGATGGGGGAGGCATCGTACGCACTGACATATGTGAAGCCGTGCATTTTCTTGTGGGTGTGAAAGCTGATTTATGTGGATGATGGTTAGTCACTGAACGTTGTTGCGTGAAAGCCGCAGTTGAGCCGGGAGAAGGATACGGGCACCGAAGTGGCTCATTGTGATTCGGAACACTTAGGAGTTTGACTGTTTCTCTGGTTGCGGTGTGCTGTGGTCTGGAGCAGGCATTGTAGAGGGAGGTCGGTTAGGACACCGCTCCCTCCAATGTCCTGGCTGACCGCATCCAAAACAGGTGTTCAGTGGCGGTGCGGTGCTAGTGGTGTTTGCTGTTCTAAACTGTGTGGTGGCGAGGTTGGTGCTGAGTGTTGTAACTAAGTTTGTGAGTGTGGAGATTTGTTTATAAATCTCTTCTATCCGCTCTCTCATGTTGCCGTTGTTGTTGTTGTTTCGCTGGTTTCCGCGTCTGAGGGCTGTGTTGTACCCTCCTCTACGGCCACGGCCCATTCCTCCAGGTGCTTGATTCTGACTGGGATTCTGCATATTCGGTGGTGATGGTGTCTGTGTGGTTGGTGTAGCTGATCTGGTTAGAGCACCAGCGGGCCGGGCGACTCCTGCACCTTTTATCTCGTTGATAGGATGGAGTTGGCGTCGGTTATTCTTCTTCCGCTCTAAAATGTTCTCTATGCGAACCGCGGTTGCCGTTAATTGGGCCAAACTTCCGTGGTTGCCGAGAAATAGTATTTCTTTTAGAGCGGGCTCACCGCTTAACGCATTGATGAATGTATCGAGATGCAAATGAGTCATTCCCTCCGTATTGGTGCTCGGATATGCGCGGGTAACTAGCCTCCTGATGTGGCTAGCTAACTCAGGAAGAGTTTCTCCCACGCGTCGGCGGAGATTTTTAAGTTGAAGACGATTGGTTTCTCCGAGGGCTGTGTTGCCAAATCGCTCCGTCAGTGCTCATTCCAACTGTGTGTAGGTGGGTGTGTAATCCGTTCCTAGATCCGCAAGAACTTGGAGGGATTTTCAGACTTGGCCTGAAACCACAGGAAGAATGCAGTGGTTGAAATCCTGGTGGTGCAGGTATCTGGGAAGACGATGATTGGATCGAAGTTGGTCATAGTGCCAGTTGCGGCGGTGTTGGTGTTTCCCGGCGATGCCAATGCCGAGGAGCCAGGACACGCGTACACCAATTTAATGAGTCCGCCCCATTTGTTGAGCCATAGACCGGCATAGGTCTATGGACAGGAGGCAGATTACGGTGGAAATGGCATGGTCATTCCTCCCGCGTTGAGGACTGTTGTTCCTCATATGACAGTGGTGCAATCAGTTGATGGTCGTGATGAGTTGCATGACTAATATACCGGCAAAAAGATGGTGCCGATTCCTCCCGATAACTCTGCAGCATCCCCCTTGAATATAGCGTTTCGCTAGAAGGGAGCGGTGCAGGAGGTTGTCTATGTTGTGGATTATCACCCGTCCATACAGTCTCCGTAGATACCACGGGTGAATGATAGCAGTCTGAAGGGCTGTAAATATGCCCGTAATCGGGTCTTTGTCGGAGTTGTCCACGATTCGGCTCTGTTGGTACTGGCCTGTCGCGGATATCCGATATGGTTCTGAAATCCGTTCCCGCCTGTGAGGCATCTCGAAAGGTGTCATCACTAACAGGCGAAAACAGGTTATAATGTGGAGTTGTTGATCCCACAGAATTTCTGGCATAGTCGGTGAGCATGTGTGCTGAGAATCCGTCATATGAGGCTACCTCTTGATCGAGGGAGTCCTCGCTAAACGGAGATTGTATTCAACTATGCTCACTATATGGTGTGGGCGTGAGTTTGCTGCGCATTATTACTGATGTTCTTCGGGCCCCACACCAGGCGCCACTTGTAGCTCACCGGTTAGTGTCGGGCTGTTCTGGTGTATCATGTCAACTCGCCACGCTGCAAGTGCACGACGAGTGATGACGCTGGTTAGCATCCGGTCTCGGGGTGACGGACCTTGTACGAGACTGCCCTGCGGGAAACAAAAACTGGCTCCTAAGGCCGGTGGAACTCAATCGTTCCGGTGGGGCCGTGAGACCATCGTCGCGCACATTAAAGACAACGGTCTCATCCCAATAATTTGTGTCACCAGTATGCCTGTCCATAGCAATTTCGTGATCTATGGACTTACAAGATTTGATTTGTGGACCTGAAAATATAAGTCTATACAATGAGTTTACCTAAACAATTATAAATATGCTAGATAAAACTACAGTAAGAGCATACGAAAATACGAGACATAGAGGCAGGTAGATGAACCTTTAAACATGGGGCTCCCGGAGGTACCACACAGACTCGTAGCTCCACAGATGTATCCCCACAAGGGAGGCTCCCGTACACGAGACATAGCTATTTAACTTAATATAAGTTATTATACCTCTAAGCTGAAAGGAAGAAGGTTATCTCAGACGAAAAAGTGCTGTGCCTCACGCGAGCACTACTCCTAGAGCTAGTTTGGGTGAGGAGTATTATCCTGGCATGGACCGTCGTCGCTGAATCCTTGCGAGAGGCATGTGCCTCACGTGGGCCTCCATCTCGTGAAGGTGTCACCATAGCTTAAAGCGGGAGAAGAATAGTAGGCCAAAATGGGCCCACTCTAATATTTCAAACAAATTTGCTTTAGAAAGAAAAGACCATACCTAGTGAGATTGTGACTATAGGGGTGCGTACTGGTGTACGTGAAGACGGGACGGGTGATTCCCAATGGATTCCCTCGTCACCGTCTTATGTGATTCTTAATATGCTAAATAAGTAGTGGCTGCTTTATTTCTGCGGGTCTTCTGCTTTGCTTAATTCTTTGTAGTTATTTTCAGAACAAGGATTATTTTAGGCCGCAACTGGCTGATATCTACCTAGCTATTAGACACGGCTGTCACGGAGAACAGATGCCCTAAGACATCCATACTGTAGACAGTGCTCATATATGTTACTTAGTAGGATCTCCGAACTGGGTAAGAATCCGGACATTCCACTTCGTAGCCACATAAAACATTACAAGACATGGGTTACATGTCACGAAAGCATTATTAGGCCATTTCTCTTATCGTTATGAATACCCACCATAAATGTCCGTCCCGCAAGGGCGCGCAGATCTCAATATCTTGCTCCGACATTTTAACAGCATTCGGTGGGAATACGTATCTCGCCCGTCACCGGGTCCTAGGGAACTAACCATTTAACCTGTCGCTAGGTTTATATACAAGTTTCCAGTTTTGCACTGCGGTGCGGGAGGATTGTCAGTAAATAAAATAGTAATTAATACATGTATTTTCGCAGTGCTTTCCTAGATTGGCTTAAAGTACCATCTACTAAGTATCCGAAGATACACGGAAGTGTGTGTGATACCACACCCTAGCCATCATCGCTCGGAAACCCCAATAGTTTCCTAGAGTCGGATCAGCCCATAGTGGGGATGGGGACATCCAAACAATTAAGAAGCCACAAGACTGAGTGGAACACGAAGAGAGACAAAATCTTACTTATGAGTCTTACGGAGTGCGGGGCTAGATTATTGCACTACCAGAAGAGAAGAAGAATATATTACTCAGTAGGTAATGAAGACAGTGTCTCTAATTGTTTTTAACCTATCCTATCGAGCTGTATATAGAAAAGCTTGGTCGGTAGCATGTTGGGCTAAACAGAGTTATTAGTCCGGGAGCCAATTTTCAAAAGGGGTCTAGAAGAATGGTTTCGTAGCACACCCAGTATTCAGAAGGTTTGTCTCTATATTATGCTAGACCGATGTCTTGGGTATATTCTGAGCCGTGTTTTACAAGAAAATTGTGGTATCACTAACCCGTGAGAAGCCCATTTACAATAGGTGTTGAATGTAGCTCTCAAACAATTTTCACAATGGTAAATTTTTCACAAACGTAAGCGCATGTTATATCAATACAATCTTAACCAAAATGGAAAGGCATGATCGTATATCGCAGATTTATACATAATCAACCTCGTTTAAGACACCCGTATGTTGCTTTGTACATATTGGGGCACTTAGGTCTTCTTGTGACTAGCAATACCTTAGCTACAACAATGCCCATGTTTTCTACATTTTTCATAATTAAACTTTTAACTGACATGCAGTGCATGTCTACACAAGATGGCAGGACATATTTATCACGTGAGCGAATGAAAGAATGTTACTCATCCGTGTCAGAGTCATCTTCGCCAATTGTATGCTGAATATTGTCACACATTTCACCTCCCATACAAAGGCATGCTTCAGTGCAGAGTACATTGTTAGCCTTGCATTGACAGAGATCTGTTCTTTAGCAGGCAGACTTTTGACATCTACATGATGTGAGTTCAATTAATCCAAATGGAGCAGGATCCTTTGACATTAGAATAGGCTTGAGTAGACCATCCACTATACTCCAGCCATGTCCATTTGGAGATGGAAGATTCTGAACAGCTTGCAATGAACGTCTCCAAACAAGAGCTTGAAAATTGGCCCTTTCGGTGTGATACTTTAGACTATTCGATGTAGGTGGAAGATTTTCATTTCTTTGTCTCTTTTGACAAAAGAGCCAATAACGGGTTTCATCAGCTGTCTTTCCCACATCCCTGGTGGTATACAACTCACAGACAAATTTCTCACATAGAATTGCAGTATTCGGTGATAAGTCAACATGTTCGCCGAGTTGGGCTAAGCTAAGCTGATGACATTCAGATGACTTTAAGAGATTGAATGCTTTTCTCTTAGCGACTCCAAATAATGCACTAGTGCTATCACAACCTTTAAGAGAATGACACCCAGGCAAAGACAGACAGATAGCTGGGCCCAGTACTTGAGCAACTGTATGTATTGGTATGTATCGCAATTTGTCCTTTGTGCCCGTACGGAACCATAGTTCAGAACAGTGAAGCGAACGATACGTATATATACTAAGTACTGCCACGTCTGTATCAGGAGACTGTATAACAACACGCATGTGGTCTTTTGAAGCGTGTAGCGCATGCAACATCATACGCGTATCTGCTTCCTCGTGATCTGATGGAAGTTCTTCCAAATACGACGAATTGTTCACTGAAATGACAACAACATCCATTCCATCGTTAAAGCCACCAGCAAGAATGACGCAATTGTCGGCAGATAGCATATTGGGACCAGTATCACGCCACCGTTTGCTGAGAAATGCAACCAGGTTACTTTTGTTGCTTGGATTACTGATGTACTTGGCCCATTGCTTTGGAACGGGAGTATTTACTCCAGCAATCTTTACTTCCAATGCTGTTGATGACCCACGTTTTAGCCGCTCTTCCGCTTTGAGAGATTCCAGTCTATCATATCTGTCAAAAACTATATCTACTCTGTTGCAGTCTTCTTGATTCAGTGGAACTGTAAAGATGTGCCAGTATTTATCAACCAATTCTCCAAATGTAGACGTACCTCCAGTTTTAACCATTTGCACAATTGCCATGCCATCTACTACATAAGCTGCTGCGCCTGTCTTGTCAACAGGTGGAAGCCGTCCATCAACATTTACTTCCTTTTCTAGTTCACTTAACAAAACACTTTTCACATTCTTTCTTAGAGTCCCATCCGTATGTGACAATGATAGTGGAACAGCAGACAGTTCATACGTCATCACTAGTTTTAAATCAACATCTCTGGACCTTGCGGCAATAATTAATCGACCAAATAGTTCGCGGTCAGATCTCACATTGTGAATTTTTTCATCCTTTGTTTTGAGTTTTTTCTCCTGTGCTAGGCTGGCAAATGTTTTAAGTTTTAAGTGTGGCAACGTGTCCCAAAAGCTTCTCGTGTTAGTGTCCAGCCGTTCCTGAACAGAATTTTCCATAATCTCCTTACCAATGTCACAGGCAGAAACAAGTCTCTTGGGGATTTCACTAGGCAATACCACGCCAGTTGCAATGTTTACAAGCGGAAGACACTCGCTGTCGTCATTTTCCGCAATATTAAAGGGATTGGTCATTATATCTGATGAGAACATCGAAAGTATCTTCTGCACATCGGTTTCATCCCTGTTCATTCGATTAGTCCGCATTTCCTTATGTACTCCAAACATGTGACTATCTTGTAACCCACACATTTGCTTTGTGACCGTTGTTATGGCTGCCCTCTCGTGTCTAGTTAAAAACCACCTCTCCAGAGCTCCTGGCTTTTGTGTTATTCCAATAATACCACCTCGCTTTTTGGAATCCAAATTAATCGATTGCTCTAAGGCCATATCTGTCCACACTTGATTGAATGGATGGTCTGAGCGACTTACGGAATGATTTCCATTCAAGAATTGTTCATGTACATGGGGATGTGTACTTGGAAGCATCTTCATGTCCGCAAGATATATTGGCAGCCATCCTGCATAATTGGTTCTGTCCATGCTGTAGAAATATGGCGCCATAGCAGCAGTAGCAGATAGGTGTGCCTGCCAATCTCCAGTTCTCTCAGCTCTTATGAATCCAAGCAGCAGCTCTACCATATGAATATATGAGTTCCAAAATGCGAACAGGTGTGATTTCGAGCTTGACTCAACTTTAAAGGATTTGAACAGCTGTTGCAATTTATTCACGTACATACACACCTCTTTAAAATTTTCTTGCAGTGCGTCTAAGTGTCACAGGCATAATTTGATTTATATGTAGACAATGACAATGAGAGCGATGTGAGGTGTAGTATTCATTTTAATTTGTTTTTCCGCACAGATTACCACCACATCCATCTGTCTCATTCCAACCACCATTAACTGGGTGCTTTGTCAACAGTTGTACAGCTGGATATACAGATTCTATGATGGAGTTAGTATACATACATAAAATATAACCTTCACATTTCACCCTCGCCTTTGGTATATGCATGCAAAATGTGTGTTGGATATATGTTAGGTCGATATCCGTCTAAATATCATATATGGTCAATCTAATACGATATTACTTTGAGTTATGACACGATCATGCTTATATCGTTGTGCACTGTGGATACAGCCAAAGCCCAGACCCCCTATGCAAAGAAATCAGGATAACTAATTAGTGCTACCACAATTTGTTTGTACAACAGGGCTTAAAATGTGTGGGGCATGTCCCCCAAGCCACAGCAACTGTCAGACCTTCAGAATACTGGGTGTGCTACGTCACGATTCTGACCTAGCTTTAGCTCCTGGACTATATAGCACGGACAGCGACCTTAGTGAAAAAGTGTTGTTGGCGGGAGAAAGTGCTGCATATATATGTGTTGCTGTATAGTGTTTCCTACGTGCACTGCAGTCCTATACTCTCTATAAATGAGCAAAACATATGAACGGATGGCCACTGGCCATATATATATATACATAATCTAACCAGAACAACAATAGGGTGTCAAATGATTAAGATATATATTTTAGTAAAGGTTAACGAACCTACTATAGTGCGGTTAGAAGCACATTGAGGAAAATGATAAGAATTTTTTACACAAACAGAAATTATAACTACCGGTCCTAAGGTCGTTACGATTCCTTTTAGTCATCGGGGCCGTTTTTGTGGATACAATATAATTAACAAAACCTATATAGGGAAATAATTAAACTGTGAAGTATAGGTACTTGAATACTTGGTAGTCATTCCTAAGTTAGGCTACTGTGTTACTGAAATTGAGACGTAGATCCGTAGTCGACGTGAGATGAAGCGCTCTCCAGAAGCTGGAAAGTTCCAGCAGGCTGGTTCCCGCAAGTTGGTTCCCGCAAGCTGTTGTCGGCAAACAAGATTCCTGCAAGAACACTCATGGCGGGTGGAGGACATCACTCAGCCCTGTAAGCCTAATAGAATGTCTAATGAGCAGTCAGTAAAAGATACGATAGTACTATGTGGCAAAGAAAGTTCCCATAGACCGATGGCACGGATGGAAAGTGTAAACAACCAGTCACACGCGGGGGTTGTCAGAGGCAAATGAAGATACAAAACAAAGCTTCACGGTGCTGGGTACGTCAACCAGCTCTGAAGACGCACCAGGCAGAGTTTACTTGCTGCGGTCAAAAGTCGAAAGAACCAACACAATGTGTGCGGCGGAGATTGAAATACCACTTTTAGGCGTGGCCAGCAGATCCGGCGAGTCATCCATCAAAGAACATCCTGCCTCTACATCTGTAGACTCACATATTCAGGATGTAAAGGCCTCACCGCAAATTTATGTTCCGAATGTAGCTGTTGTATTCGGGAACAATTATCAGAAGTTCCAAATTACTCCCGTAAATGGGGAGTTACGAAATTGTTTAAGTGCGGTGGGTTGGAGAACTGCACACTACGGGATAAAAACCTGAAGCATAGCGAAGGAAGACGCGTAATGTCTGTCGCGCTTGTAGTAGATGGTACAGATCCAACCTGTTGGCCCCTGGCCGAGGATGCTCTCGATCACTGGATCGCTTCTCCTTTTATACTCCTCGTGACGTCACATGCTCAGGCTCTATCCAATCATTGTTCGAGCAACAACCAATCAGCGCGCATCTAATAATAGCGCAGTCGAGCGTTCTAGAACATTCTAGAAGTTTTGCGGCCACGTGGTTATGACGTCACAGCAATATTTTGAAGCTAATCATGAAGAGTTTTTTCCTGGGTAACTCAGCCATTTCTCAACCGATTTTGAAATGGTTTACAGATTTAGAAAGCCCATCGAATTCTGGTCTTGATTAAAGGGAAATTCCAGTGAACATCGGAAATAAGTCAACTAAAAATATACAATAATCCGAAATAGTTGCCGCAAAAAAAAATAAAATACACTGTTCCATTGCAGAGAAATAATAAAATGATTATGCCCAAAACGCTCGAAAACGTGACTCCTCGGGCGGATCTATTTTCTCGCAACGAGAGCGAGAAACAGCGATATTATGACGTCAACGACACCCCAGCAAAATATCGCCAGCAATTGTTTACTTCGCGTTATTAACTCTTTATTGACCAAATTCTGTCAGGAAAATCAGACTATTTCCTTATTGAATGTTCATTTGCAGGCCAAGCGATGACTATTTTTGAAAATTGACCACTGGAATGACTGGTTCTCTTACTGAGACAGTCGTTTTAGTTGTAAATTCTCAAAAATAGCCTTCTCTTGACCGGCGTCCTCAACTTGACGATTGCAGAGGCCAGTGTTGGCATGAGATGGTTAAATCGCAACATGTCCGCATGTCAAGCATGGTCTTGCAGCAATAGAAACTATCATGGAAAGATCCACAGAAGCATCCGCATAAAAAGAAGCTAACTGAAAGATGGCTTCATAACATCGGCACTGGATGGATATCTTCCACATTTAAATTTGGAAGACATAAGTTTAGAACATATAGTCTGTATAATTTTAAAATAATGTGTCATGCATTTCAAAACAAAAGGCATGGTACTTAATTTTAATATAACAGAATCGAGCTCGACAATTAAAGTCAGTATTTGCTTGCATCAATTGTAAAATGGGATTTGCAAACCAAAATGAAACGTGTCGCTGATTGTCCGGTCGGTCAATTATAGGCAATCGCTTGGTGGCTTACTTCGTAGACTATAGTAGGTGACAGCTAGTAAATAATGACAAGTGTACGCTAGACATAATTAGTAATTTAGTGCTTTCACACTATTGAAATCCAGCGTTATTAATCATTTGCAACGTTTACTCCCAATTTTAAAATAACTGTGCAGAGTGTTGAATATTGTGAATTAAATTTGCCTGGAATTATGTTGCAGTAGCTTCCAAACTGATTAGTTTCACACAATAGGCCTATGTAGGGCAAATTTTAAGCGTTCTGCTTTTCTGTCCTTGAAACGGTTGACTAATTGATCCCAAATTTTTAAATGTTGACCCATATACACTGCCTGTTGAATATTTTGAATCTGGAATTTGACTAGAAGCAGAAGTTGCAATAGCAACAGCTTTCAGAGAAATTACTTTCATCATTTATTCAACTAACATATTTTTCAAGAATTTGTTGTAGCTGGTTGATTGCAAACATGCTCCTGGCATACCCCTTCAATGTTTTAAAAAAAATCGAAATTGCCCATAAGAAGACAATTTTTGACAATTTAGCACTACAATGACTGGCGCGATCATCGGGACTCCAACTGCACTTTAATTTCCTCCAAACACTGTCAGTTGTTTAGGCAGTACGCTAATTATCCACGAGATCCAAGATTTACCTCCCCAGGTTATGGCCATCCTCAATCAGTGACGTCAGCAGTGTGTCCAAAATGGTGCCTCTATCTACTGGTTACGTTAGCAATTTAAATTGAGGATATCTTTTTTATTTGTTGGTATAAAATTGTGCTCTTGGTCTCAAATTAATGCGGAGAATGAGTACGTTACGCCAGATGCATAAAATACCCCAGTGGAATATCCCTTTAATGCCAGATTTAACGGGAACAGGAAATCAATAAGAATAACAGGTTACCATTTCAGTACACTAAAAGCGCCATCCTATCTAGGTCGTAACTACGCGCTCCATATAAACGGTATCCTGGCGCGCGCATGCGCATTATGCGCTTTAACGAACTTCAGGAAACGAATCCATGACGTATCCGACCGGTCGATCCGAACTACACACGCACGCACTCGCGCACGCACTCACCCACTCTCACACACTCTCCCTCCTACCCACCCACCCAGCAACTCACTCACCAACCCACCAAACCATTATTTACCATCCTAGCTCCCGCCCACCTGCCCACACGCCAACACACACACACACACACCCAACCACACACTCACTCACTCTCAAGGAGAATGACAGGTGTCATTTCTTATATCTAATTCGGGTAAGTCCATCGAGTGAACACATTTTAAAGTGGTAGATAATCTTCAAGCATCAAAATAAACCATGCACAAGACCATCGTACTAACATACGACCACTCACATAGCTTCGCGACGCGAGACCGTACTTGCTGACCTGTGATTTCTCGCTAGGTGAAGTAACGTTACACTAGTAGACTGGAGTATAAACCAATCAGATTTATGCCTACTTCAATCTAGCGATCAATCTAAAATTAGAGGCGTTACTTCGTGCCAATATCGACAGAGAGCTCGTGAGACACGAATGTCAAGTGATGTGATTGGGCGTATATTAATATGATGATAATAACGAGGCAATTTTATTGAGCGGTAGTTGACTGACCTCATTTATGATCTTTCGCAAGCTTAGTACAAACATCAAAGGCGGGCAAGCGCAGGACTCGATACGAGAGAGAAGTGGGAGGGCGAGACCATGCAATAGAACGATGGCGCAAGACGGAAGAGGATGATTATTGTACCAAAAACATCATTATATACTTCTCAAATGCATGCCCCATTGATTAATGATAAATAGTATTAGCGATACTTTGCTTCTGGATTTGAGAAGCCTTGTTACTAACATAGGTAATCCGATTACAAAATAATAATATCTCTGGAATCCAAATATTTAGTCCGTCTCTTACACTAATTCGTTGTATGTTCAAAGCCTTAATCAAAATCTTTTAATAAATGATCTAATATTATCAGAATATGTTGATAAATATCAATCCTTTTCATCCGAAATATCGGAGTCGAGACGTCATTTACAATTTAATTTGTTGACTATACCTGAAACTAAGAAACTGTAAGAGGAAGATTGTATTGGAGTTGAGTCTGCGCTTCGCATCAGTTTGAGTTTCACGTTTATTACACTCGGGCTACGGCGGTAGCATATGAGGGTACATATTTATAACAATTATTATGTCGAGTACAAAATATACATTGATTATCACTAGGTTAATAAATAAATAATATTTACATAATAACAAAGACTATTATCGTCGCTATTTATGTAAATAGACTTGTTGACCTATTTTGTCTGGGCATATAACATATACAATAACCGTAGGCCTATGGCAGACGACCCAACATAATCATATATGTATCGTCTGTCAGGCATAAATTGTAAACCCATAAATTGGTCTAGAC